>JAUESF010000074.1:8853771-8875240 GCA_032274765.1 Malacoctenus tetranemus | reverse complement strand
TGTGTGTGTGTGTGTGTGTGTGTGTGTGTGTGTGTGTGTGTGTGTGTGTGTGTGTGTGTGTGTGTGTGTGTTTGCGCTCGTTGCCATTTGAGACTTGGGTGACTCGGCACTGGGCCCTGACAAGGGTGGGGTGAACCTCTGTGGGACGGAGGCGACCGCACACATGCACATGTTACCACTTTCTTTCGTATGCACATTTGCACGCCGTTCCTTTTATGCACACATGCACACACCATAAAACATCCACTGAACAAACACTGAAATGCACTTGAGCACACATGCGTGCATAACTAAGATTTGGCCATAATTGCACACTTGATAAACAAAGATATGCATGCCACTGAGAGGCTGTTGCAACAAGCACAAATGCAAAAAAAATAATCAAGATCCATAAATTACCACAAAAATCAACGCTTAGATTTTATTCATACATGCAGAAAGACCTGGTCCCTATCCACATATATTGCTACCCCAGAGTGGCCTTGGGTCACAATGCACAGCCCTTGTGTGCATCTGTGTGCAAGTGTGTGTGCATGTGTGCGTCACACTCAGGATGCTCTCCCACCCACAGTTCCCTTGGCTGGCCTCCACCTAGCCCGGGCTCAGTGCGGTGCTGCTGCCTTGCCGCAGGGCTGAACACAGCTCACTGTGTGTCTGCCCCCTCACAGCCCCAGACTGTCCCAACCAATGTGCTTCTGATTAGGTGGCTTAATTACAGCTGTAAAAACAATGTTGATATAAGCCTCAAAATTGCAGTGTGTCAGATACTATTAGCCAACCTTGGACTCCAGCCATTGTTATCCAACTCCTCCAGCACCCCCCCCCCTAACCTCTCTCTCCCTCTGCCTCGAGCTCCTTCCGTACTTTTTCTCGCCCTGAGACTTTTCCTCTTTCCTCCACATTTTCTTTCATGTCACAAGTTGCACACAGGCATATTTGTGAAAGACCAAAGCGCAAACAAACACACAGCCGATGGCATGCAGTTTGACCTCGTCACCACAAGCAATGGGGCTCTGTGTGACCAACATATTAGCAATGCATCACACAAAATGCAGAAGAAAAAACAAACAGCCACGTTAGCTGCGGGATGCAATCTTATTAGTGAATATTAGAAGGTGGTGAGGGCTTCCAGACTGCGGGGGGGGTCAGACAGTCTGGAAAAGGACACAGCTCTGTGTGTTGGGCTCTTTGTGTGTCAGTGACAGTGACTAAGGAGCAGGAGTTGTGATGTGTGCCAGAAGTCTGGGCCAGAGAAAACGTGGCAACACCGTTGAGTGGAGGCAAGGAAGAAAAGCAAAGTAAAAACCTCAAGTATGCAAATCCTGGGTGGTCCCATCTTTGGAGAAAGTCCCCTTTTTTCCCTCTGTCTCCATCCTTGGGGCAGCTTAAACCTCCTCTCTCCTGAGAACCAGGTGTTGTGGATGAACGGTGAACATTCATCAGGCTCTCTTACAGCTAATCAGCTCAGTTAAGACAACAGACATTGGGGAGACCAAAGGGAATGGGCAGAATTTGACAAAAAGGAAGCAGGGAGGACGGTGGGACATGCCAAAGGCACATTTCCAAACCCCGCAGGCCTCCATGGTGGCCTGCCTGTGGCCTGCTCAGCAGCTGGCACTTCAAGGTTTCCCAAACGTGTAACACCAGGGCCCCAAATTCACATCGGTATGAAGCGCGAGACGGACCGAAGCGAGGAGGCGAATTCCCTCAGCCAGTATCGATTCCTGTGGACCACGCAGGGCGTGTCTCTCCACTTCCCAGCCTTGAAAGGCCGTCTTGTCACAAAAGGTGGAGGCAATACAGTATGCTGTCGTTTGAATAATTGATGACTGATTCCTAAGTAATCAGTGTCCTCACAAGACAATGCATTCTCTCACTCCCTGGTGGAGAGAGAGAGCCGGGCCTGTTTTTGTCCCAATGCCTTTAGAAGCGAAAGGTAAAAGCTTTAATGCACTGAAGCCACTGGAAGTGCTGCCTCTGAAGGACTCCCCCTGGAATCAGCTGGGATGGTGTGTCTCTCCTATGAGGGGGCCTATCAAAGTGGCCTTCCAGTAAAAGGAGTTACAGAGAGAGAGAGAGAGAGAGAGAGAGAGAGAGAGAGAGAGAGAGAAAGAAAGACAGAGTCATTGAGTGTCGAAGGAAGAAGATGTGTGCATGCATTTAGATGTGTAAGTGCACAATCATGAGTGTGTGCTGCAAAATGTATACTGAGTAGAAAGTTTGTTTAGGTGGTGCACATAAAAGTATTTGTGTTCATGTACAACAGTGTTTTCATAAGTGCTCTTATGTGTGGGAGTGAGTGCGAGAGTGTGTGTCCATCTGTCCTGGAATGTGCAGCCCCTTCCTCTAAACAGGAAAGGAGAACAGTTAATAGCATCACCACCCTTTCCCCTCGGTGAGCACGGTGGCCACACCAGAAAGGACTTCTAACTGCAGGTCCATCTGATCCTTGTCCTCAACCCTTTCCATGCTCAAATCCTGCACTCAACGTCTCATTTCCAGAGATTTCCCCCTAATCATGCTTTCGACAAAGCACCTGGCACGAGAAATATCCCTGTCAATGTGTTTGCAAACTGCTTGCTTGCTATCTGAGTGATTTGAAAACAAGTAAACAGAAAACAGGAGAAGGAGAGCGTAGTGGGTAGAAACAAGCCAATGACTCTTACTACTGTTTACCTAGACAGTAGTGCATAATTAGTGAGTCGGTGTGTTATTTCTTGAGGAGAGCTGTCTGGGCTGTGTGCTGCAGTGGGACTCTTGCTGGACCTGTGTGCATTTTTCAGTGTGGGCTGTTCGCAACACAAAGACACACATACACTTCTATCCACACTCGTGCACGCAGGCACACGGTCCTGTTATCGCCTCGTACTGTAAAGCCCAAGGGTCACCCGACACGGAGTCCTGAAAAGACACTTTGAAATAATATTGTCGTGACTCCAGGGGCTCACACGGAGGCTTCTATTACATGGACACGGTAATCGCTGTATTTGAGTAGTTCAGTGTGATATGGGCCTTAGGAATTGTGTTTGTGCTCTTCAAAGCGTCAATTCAGAGTCAGCTTTTTTTTTTTTAGATGACAGACACCTCTATGACAACAAATTGTACAGTCATTGCCCCTCAGTAATAGATATGTTTAGCGTAAGACTGTAACAAACACACCCTTATTCAGTCTGATCTGACTTAGAATGAAAGAACCTTCCTCCTAAAAAAAGACATTTCTCTGTCTAAGAAAAGAACCTGCTTGTCTGTCATTCATCTGTTTACTTATCAATTGTTTTGCTGGAGGCTACACCAACAGAAACTTCAGCATGTTGCAGTACAAAAAAATCACGAGGAGCAATTGCTTTTAACTTATTTGGTGAGGAGAAAAACAAAAACAATATATACCAACCTAAATATTCAAAATCCCTGATTGTGGCTTTGAGATAATATGTCATGAGGACCAGAAACATATGAAAATACAACACCACAATCAGCAATAAAGAGATAGTCCAAAACGTGCCATTTTACAATTTTTATATACAATAGTATCTTTAAGCCCCTAACACAGACTTCTGTGATGTAGTTGTAGCTTACAGAGAGAAAATGCAAACACAGTTTCCGTTCTCCTGCTGAAATGTTTGTAGGAAAGCAGCAAGATCATTTGAATATCAAAGGCACATGTTCGCTTAATTTGCATTAAACAAGGGAGGGTGGAGGCATATTCGGAGCTAAGAGGAGGTCCTTATCCCAATCAATCAAGACATGTTAGTCGTGCAAAATCACATAATTAAAAAATGCATAAATATCATAACTTCTCAAAAATATCCAATTATGATTTCTTTTTATCCCTGAGCACATGCCTCTCCTCTTTTCATTATGTTGTGACAGTAAAGTGAAACATTATTTAATATTTAGTGATGAAACAGGCGAGAAACTCTCTCCTTGAACTCGTGGTGGGGAAATAAAATTGAAGAGACAGTGAGACTCTCTGAGAAATATGCTGAAAGTGTCAATGCGGCTGCTTGAATATGGCAAAATTGCTTATTTTCAGATTCAGCCACATCAAGCAGTTTTTTTCCCCTCCTTCTTCTTGGCCGTTTGCGGAGGAGCTTGCATATTCATGGCCTGCCTGTTTTGAGAACCTGTCACTGAGCGTGTTATATAGCTTTTCCTGCCTTTCTGCTCAGGATGGCTTCAGAGGCAAAAAACACTCCATCAGACTCAACACTGGCCAACTGACACAGCCAGGCAGTAAAACTGACAGCCAATGGAGTCCGGCCCAGCAAATGAACCGGACATAATACACCGCTGACACGGTGGGTCAACCCCTGTCACCGCCTTTGCTTCTGCACATTCATATAGAAAAGCACATATGCACATCAAAAGGACATTGCACCCCACACCCTATTGCTATCAAATACCCATACACACTCACACGGGCACCGGCCATCACTTGCATCCTCCCACTTCCCTCCTTTGGCTGGGTTAAATCCAGCAAAACCCCAGCCTTGTGTTTGACCTGCCTCCCACCTCTGCTGTAAAAGAGCAAGCACAGAAAGGAGCTGGTGAGCACCAGGCTGCCCACTTCTCAGACAGGAGCAACTATGGATTTATGACTTAAACTTGGCTAGTTATGAGGTCAATATATTATTGAAATGCATGGGAATAATTCCCCTTCTGCATGGACAACTACCTTCATAAGTCTGAAGGATTAATAAAACAACGGGTCGAGTGTTTTTGCTGCTATGAAAGTTCTCATTGACAGCATATCCCCCTGTGGCTTCGTGAAACAGAATAGGTGTTCGATGAGAGATTAATCAGTACGGCGAGCGCTCGGGTCAGGAGCCCTCCGTGCTGTAACCGGCCGCTGCCGACCTCGTGTGTTTGCATTTCTTCGTAAGCAGGTATATATTTGCCTTCCACTTGAAGATACTATTGTGTAAGGTGTGTGTGTGTGTGTGTGTGTGTGTGTGTGTGTGTGTGTGTGTGTGTGTGTGTGTGTGTGTGTGTGTGTGTGTTATCAATCCAGCTTCCTCCTCCCACTCCATATGACTGGTGTGTTCCCCCCTCCTCCGAAGCCCTCCCTGCACCGCACAGCCTCTGTACGTGGAGAGCTCTGCGTAGTCCCCATGGAATCTCCCGTGTCAGTACATTACCTTATAAGTGGAGGTATTGACTGTGGGGACTCTTTGATACACATTCACATACAGTACAAACACAATTGATCTTCAGCAGAGGTTTTGGGGCGGAGGGTGGGGTGGGGGGTCACGGTAGGGAGCTCGGGGGCTGCTGAAGAAAGATCTACACACACATATAGGAGATCACAGGCCTACTTGTGCGGTAGAAAAACTATGTGTGCAGGAAGGAACAAAACACTCTTTTGATAAGGATGTGACACAGAGCAATCTGTCCCTCGAGTCAGCCGGCGAGCACCGAACACTATCAGCGATCTGGGAAAGGCTCAGCGCAGCCACTGTAAAACTGTAATATTATCCTCTCCGTGTAGCCTCACATTGGGCACAATGTGACTTGCTGTATTAATTATACATTTCTCTCTCTTTTTGCATGAGCAGATTTCCCCCTTAGGGATGCTAAAATAATGGCTCCATCTTATGACAGCATTTGCAGCTCAATTAAAAAGTGTTTATGTCAATCTTCCCCCTGTGTGGGCGCTTGCCAGTTCACCGCGTACACAGCAGTAGGAGGGATGTTGTCATCTACTCGCCATGGAGCGTCCGAGACCTCAGGTTGTCATGACAATACACAGGGGTCAAACTTGAGCGCCGACTTTTTCTCGAGGCGAAATAAATATTCCATGCAATCTCCACACTTATTGGTAAAAGGAATATTTTACTCGTTTTATGTTTTCTCAGAGTCGAGGCAGAAACACGCTGAAATCAGCGAGTGACTAATCGATTCCTCCTCCATTTATATTTTAAACTGTTGAAGAAAAGGGGCCTAGTTAGGTTCAAATAAATACTTTCTCTCAGATGTGGATGCAAGCTCAGACAGCAGTCAATGATATGTTTGAAATAAAAATAAATGAATTGGAGTGTTTTCTCTCTCTCTCAGTGAGAGGCGAGCCCTAATGAGAGTGATCACTGATGCCAAGACCAAACACTTCAAACAAAGGCAGCTTGTTCTTTCATACATGAACAGAAGATATTCCCTTTAAAGAAAAGCAAAACAAAGAGTGTGACAGAAGGAAAAATAGTCGAATTTAATTGTCTCGCACTGGAAGTCAGGATTGAAAAATCCCGACCCGTTCGCTATCTCTCTGGGAAATGTTGCTAATTATGTTATCGGTAAGCGTAAAAGCAGAGGAATTTAGAAAAATTAGCAACAATAATTTACAGTAATTACGGGTCTCTCCTTGCACCACTTACTCTGCAAACCTCGCGCTGCTGCGTGAAATGTGCACTATATTCTAAACGCCCTGGCTGTCCGTATTTAGATGAGTTGTGAATATAAACAAGTGAGTGAGTGAAAAGTCCTTCTTGGTCTATTTAAACCCTCCCCCGCAGGCAACAGTATTTACAAGGAAACGGTTATCATTTAGTCTCTGTTGCGGATCAAAATGTCAAGCTCCACAGAGAATCTGAGCAGTGCTGTTAGGGCCAAAAGTGCAGTTTTAGAGCCCCAGGATCTGAGAGAAAAAAATGATTTGCAAATGCCCAAATATGTCTAATTGACCTGAAATATAGCCTGTGTGCAGGAAGTGTTTGAAATCAATACGAAGAGCGAAAAGAATATCCTTGAAGGAACGTTTCACAGGATAATACTCTCATGCTCTTTCGCAGCATCATTATGAAGTATGCAAGAATTATGAAAACAATCAAGAAGTCATGAAAGGTCATGTGAATTAAAATCAGAGTGGTTGCGGCCAATTAGGAGGGTGCGAGGAACAGCTGTTTTTTACCTTGCAGACCAGCGATATCGCAGTACACTGAGAACTGCTGCACTAGTTATGAATATTCTGTGGACGTGAAAGCCATTTGTGAGTGAATTTACACATAATGTATTCCCTCTGTATTTGTTTATCGTGTGTGTTTAGTGGGGTAAATCAATAGGCAGCATTCCCAGACTTGATTGGATTCACAATTAGCTCGGCCGAGAAGCTCACTGACACTGGAGCAGGTTCGACTCGGAGCCAGCCTGATTGCCTTCCACTCACGTCAACTGCCCGCTCCGCCGCGCCGTCCTCGCTGCTCTCCAGGTGCCTTGTGGGTAAACGCCGAGGACTGCGGGGAAGTTCCCCCGGAGTGGCAGGCGGGCCGTGACAGCTCCAGCGTGCTCTTTGACCTGAGAGGAAACGAAAACAACATCAATGGTAATTCCCCTTCAAACACATTAACTGGGATGAACTGGGTCCCACTGAGCCCTTCTGAGTGGACTCGCATTGATCGCAGAAATCCATGAATAAATTTAGCACTAATTGATTTTTTTTTTTCTCCTCAGAAAATAAATCTCTAATTCTGAGACGAGGCAGTAAATGTAGCAGATTGTCCAACCGCTTTCCTTTTACTCAAAAACTCCTCAAAATTAATTTGAAAAACTAACTCAACAAGCCACAAAAAAAACACACATCTGCTCTCAAAGCCAGGATCAGGGAGGCCTGTCGTTTCCCCCCCAACAGTCAGAAAGTTTTACATTTTGTGACTTGATAGAGGAGTCAACATACAACAAAAAAACTACACTTTGAGGTCAGATAATAAACAAACACAAACAAAAAAAAAGGCATTTTGTGAGGAGTGCCGAGGCAACAAGCCCAGAAATTAACCCATTAGCGCCTCTGGATTTCAGCTACCTTTTAATTGCTTTCTGAGGGGATTGGAGTTATAGTTGGAAGTGAAACGGTGTCACAAATGCATTTACAGCAACTCATCCCATCATCCTGCCAGCTGGAAGATTGATACTGTCAATATCGAGAGAACAGGAGTCCAAGCGTTTAGAAACAAATCCAGATAAGTTCCCTTCACAGGAAAAAAAAAATCACTGTATCACTTTATAGAATTTAAAACATATTGGAGAAAAAGAACTTGAAATTTTGGACACATGAAAAACAATAAGGTTAATAAGGCAAACAAAATAAACCTATTGTAAAAAGCTGATCTGAAACACACAGGAGTGAAATGCTCACAGTGTCTAAAAAGGTCCAAGCTGATTTTCATTGAGATGCAACATGATTCAAATTGAAACGAAGGTTTTACCTCCAATTTACTGCTACAAGTGAAGTACAAACAGCTTTGGTGGACAAAACAGAAAGTGCACAAAATAATGTGATTAACTCTTCAGATCAGACTTTCTGAATGACCAATTGAATGTTTGATCCATGATGAGATAAACATAATAAAAGCTAAACATGCCTCTTTGTTTAACTCAAGTGAGGGGGATTTCTTTGTATACTTCAAGCTGTCATGTGGAATAGTCACGGTGCTTATTCCTAAAAATGATTGAGGAGTCCCGGACTTGGAAAGTTGCACATTCAAGTATCATACTGCCACCTACTGGCTGAGATTTCTCAAAGACGCGCAATCAAGAGTGAGTGCACTCAAATGATTTCCTCATGATTAAAATTATTCTGTGAATTGAGAAACTTCCACTTCAGTGACGCCTCCGGTGGTGAAAGATTAGTTTTCCCTTTTTATTCCATGTGATAAATAATACGATCCTCAGAAATGTGCATCAGGAAAGGAAGAAGGGAGCATCCCGCGGGTGCTCTGACTACACAACGTGTCCCGAGCCCTTGAAAGCACACGGAGTTGAAGATGTGGTTATGGTCTATCAAAACTCCCCTTAAAGACAGACCTCAATTGCTCAGTCGCGCAGAGAGAGAGAGAGAGAGAGAGAGAGAGAGAGAAAGAGAGAGAAAAAAAAGAAGCGACTCTAAAACATTCCTCTTTTTTTTATATTTTGTTTGATGGATGAGTTGTACATATAATGGCTGGGCATTACCTCTGCAAATAAACCAGACTTGACATTGCCCTGTGCTGGAACATCTGGGACGCCCCAGAGACAGGATCAAAAGCCTCGTGCGTCCTTGGACTCTATCTGTGCCAAACATGCACAGACAGCTCATGAGCGGCTATCCAATGCATTTCAGTCATCATCATCTGCGCTGGCCGCGTTTGTTAGTCATCAGCTATTTCTGTTTAATGCATTACAGTCGTATTCCTCTGTGTTTTCGTCATATTAACAGCGGGACCAAGAGCCGCAGCGCGACTTGCACAACGCTGCGAATCGATTTATGAGCTTACAGCAAAAATTAAGTGGAAACATGAATGTGAAGTGGTACAACCGAGACACTTTTCCAACCAACGCGTCAGGCTCTCATTTGCACCATCGGAGCCGCGATGCAACACAATCTACATTACTTGGCCTTTGTTTGGAGAGAGCCAGCCAACTGCATAACCTTAATTAGTCAAGCTGTATTCATTCAAGTGATTACATTGCCCCGCACAGTAGTGAAGAGAAGCATCTGTCACTTAGGCTCAAATGATTTCTCAATCTTTCCATTCACTGGAATAAATTTACGGAGGGCCCAGACTCTTATGTGGCTCTTTTCAGAGTGGATGAAGGAGCGTCTCTTTGAATACTGAACACAGTCAGACGCACAGTTAATGCATTCAACTGGACTGTTACGTGGGGGGAAAAAAACTGTCGGGGTTTTTTTTTCTGAAAATACTCCAAAATGAAACAAAACAAAAGAGATGTATGAGCTCAATGACATCTTTGAATGTAGAACACGTTCTTCATGTAAATACGGTACATCAGCCATCCACATCAGGCAATAAACTAGGGAGAGTTTGGGGGCATAAAAATGATTAAACTGTTACTTTCCTAATTGATTTGCTGAAGATTTTTTTCCCACCTGAACTGAACAAAAAGAGATCAGAAAGAATCTGTTGAAAGCATTGAAGGTGTTAACAAAATGTCACAAAAAAAAGTGTCATTCCTGAATTCTGGATCAGCAAAGATTTGTCAAATTCCTGACTTGATAATTAAATCACTGTGAATGGTTGGAGTTTGTTTTCTTTAAATTAACCAATGGATCGAGGAGCAGAAACTGGACTTTTTGAACGAGAATCAAATGAAAACCTTTCTTATCTTAGGTTAATTGTGCTTTCATTTAAAGAAAAAAAGGGGAAAAACAAAGAGGGTTTTTTTGGGATGGATTTTTTTTCCCAGATTCTTGACTTTCATTGTGTTTGCCATTTCTAAATCTCCTCAAGGCTATGCATCTGCTGCTCTTCAGCGTGCACAACTGGGGAAAGAAGCAGGATGTCACTTTTGTGAACCAGCCGCACAGAGAGGAGGGGGGGGGGTAAAAGGGGGGAAGAGGAGGGGGAGCCGGGGAATGATGCAATCATCATAGAAGTGATCTGGGTGGTGAAGCTGGGGCCTTACGAGGGGCAGGTTTTGCAGGGATCGCCCGCACCTCGGCAGATGTGCCTCGGTGTCACTCCACATCCTCCGCCAAATGAATCACCCGGCAGATGTTTAACGTCAAGGGCCGGGCTGTCACGCCAGCCAAACACACTCATGCGCATACCAGCCACGCGAAGGCATGCACATATAATTCATTACAAGAGGGTGGCTGCTGCACCAGGGGTCAGATGGTGGCATTGATATTCACCTTCATGTGACTCACTGAAACGTTGCACGGTAGAAATACAATTTCTGTCAGCACAACAAATCCTGTTGCCTGGATTTAATATACACACCTACTCGATGGTGGTTCTGCTCCAACCTGCTGAGTCTGTTGAACCATTTCTACAGCACAACATTTTTTTTGCAGACTCTCTTTTTGATCTCTGGCTTGTACCATCTGAATGCCGGCCGTCAATGTTGGATTTTAAAATGCATTTTAGCTCGCCAGCGTCCTCCCGACTTCTTTTTTTTTTCCTTTTTCGTGGGCTTTTTTTTGTTTCGTTTCATGTTAAACCTTACGAGGCCAGCATAAAAATATCATGTCGACACTTTTTTTTTCTCTATCAAAAACAAATCATGCCGTTCGACGCAGATGTAATTTCTAATCAGCTCTTTCTTTGAGGGGTTGTTTTGAGGTGAAGATGACGAGATGCAGCGCTGTTGCGGAAAAAGTGCCAACGCTGTGAAGCAGATGTTTCCAACCTTTGTCGCGCTGCCTCGCTGTACAACAGGCTCCCACATGTGCGTTGCTATTGACAGGAGCGAAGCTGCAGTGAATAAAATGACGGAAAATAAAGTAAAGTTCAGCGTTTTTAACATTTAAAAGTTTACGATCACTCCCAGAATGTTTCCTGATCTTCTTGCAGAGCCAATCGTTTTACATGCAATGGACGTGCGTCTTTTTTTTTTTTTAGAGTTCGTCTTTGTACAAAGAGGCTGAATATGTTGGAGAGGAGCAATTGAAGGTAAGGAGCTTTTAAGAGGAGAGTTGCTGGATCTTTGAGAACATTCTTGAGGCCCTTTTCCCCTCTTTTGGAGAAACCCAGGCAGATAAAAGGAAACACTCGAGTGGATTAAAGTGTTCAGAATGTATCAGCATCAAACCACTAGAGTTTTTGCCCTCTACATTTTTCAAACACAGTCAATAGATCTAAATATTTTACTGTGCCCTGGCCGATTTATTGTTTGATGTTAAAAACTCGTGTGGAATGAAAGAAAATTCATTAAAGAAGGCCCCAGAACGAGACCCCGCGATCAGCTTTGAAAGTCGAGTTTAACTGGGATATTGATCATTCTCTTTCTTCTGTGACAAAGGCCACCAGGGACACGGGAGGTGTCGGTGGATGAAGGCTCACTGCCAATAACACCAGACGTGTGTGTGTGTTTGTGAGTGTGTGTGCGTGTGTATACACACTGCAGGTGAGGCTGGGAATTTCACCACTGACACTGAGAAATTCAATAGCTCAGAAATGACCAAACAAACATTGCGTTCTTGATTTCTTGGCTGGTCTGAAGGAGACTTTCTGTACAGTCTAATTTGGATGCAGCAATGTGTACATTTTTTTGGGGGGGGGGGGGGTGTTGAAATACATGACAGATGAGAGGAGGATGTGTGTATTAAACAGCTCTGTGATGCCACTGGAGCATTAGAAAAAAAAAACTTAAAGATCTCGCCTATTTTTTCATCCATCTTCACATTTTTTTAGGGTTATCCTGCAGCAGTTGAAGCTACTGAGAAGAACGCATCTTATTTTTTGTCATCGTCTTCATCGCACTGTTCTGTTTTTGAGTGTCTCAAACTGAGGCCATTCTTAATCAGAGTTAGGAGCCAAAACAGAACAAACGCAACGTGTCAAAAACTTTGAATTGACTGCGATCTTGAAAGCAGTAAAACACACTCCGTGGACTCCAGTCAGGCAGTTGGTTGTTTGACAGCCTGTCCCTCTGGGACCAGGTGTCCCCAGGTGTCCACAGACATGATGTTCACGTTTTTGATTCGCTTCATGAGCCATGAGGTGGTTCAGATCCACTTTCTATTGAAACCGACTATCAGAAGAAACCAACACTGGACTGTTTCAAGCAGACCAACCTGCTCTGGTGTGACTTTGCCCCATGATGTGTGACTCGGAATGAGTGAATGCGACGAATCATATATATGTGGGAATTCTTAAATAGTCAAAGTCCATTGAACATGCATGTTACTAGTCACACATCAAAAACACAGACAGGCGTGATGTGGTGAAGGTTGGAGCTTCTCCTTAAAGAGTAACAAGCAAAAACTTTATACACAGCAGACCATCTTTCATGCAGATGATAAAATAAGGGTCACAGAAATCTCCCTTATAGAATGTGTGGCGCAAAAAAAGCCAAACAAGCTCAGATCACTATCAAGTGGAACTGCTAAGCTTCAGCAACTTTCTTGACATCAGGAGACGGCCGAAACTTGGTCTAATTAAATTTTGGGAATGTGCGAATCAAAGAGATTCTTTTCCCCAAAGCTGAAAAAGATTACATAAGCTGGACTTGACAACTGTCAGCATTGCTTTGGAGGTGATATAAAGACGTACATGGACGCAGTCAGTGGAACTGGATGAGCTGAAAACAGCTCAAAGTTGTGTCACCTGTACA
The DNA here is from genome assembly GCA_032274765.1 of Malacoctenus tetranemus. NCBI lineage: Eukaryota > Metazoa > Chordata > Actinopteri > Blenniiformes > Labrisomidae > Malacoctenus > Malacoctenus tetranemus. Next base: position 8,862,199 of record JAUESF010000074.1, on the reverse strand, counting down.
ATTACAGAATGTGAACTGAAGACATGGTGACTGATTTAGTGTGTGTGTTAAATTTAGGTTTTTCAGGCAACATACTAATGTTGCTTGCTCTTAGTGTCTGTGAGACAAAAGCCTTTTGAAAATCAGTTTCAGCGTGAATTAAGGTAGAAACATGCTGACTGTATTTTGTGTGGGACTCGGACAATGACATCATAGCCCCACCTTCCCCAAACCTGTATGCTCACTGACTGCTCCTCAAATTCTTCCCAGTGTACCCATTTTGATTGTAGTTGGGTGAAATATTTTAACTTAACCTGCGTATTATTGTCTTAATTTGTCCGAAACTGCAACATGCAACTTGTGTAACATATTTGTAATTTGCGGTCGATATTCTAAAAAAAAACAATGTCGAAAGACTATTTTTTGATTCCCATTTCTGAATGTTTTGAAATCAGAGACAGAAACACAAAGTATCAAATTATTCCTTGTCAATCAGTTGATTTATTACGGTTTGCTGTGATTCAAGATTTTATAAGGAACAGCAGTCCCCCTTTTTTCCTCATGCAACCATGTAGAATCAGTTCTGTGTGGCCTCGTTTTGCACAGGATTGCAGGATTGCACTGCTTTTAAAAAATATGAGAGCAGTGAATCAGACTTTGGCACAGCTGACTCGAAGGGAGATGGCCACTCTAAATAAAAATTCACCTCTCCTCTTTTCAAGCATCAGTTTCTGACTCTTCTCTCCTCCTACAACCATTGATCTTATAATGACGCATGCACCTCACTCTGGCAAAACTTCACATGATCTGAACCTCATGAATACATGCTGATGACTGGACTCGGCAGAGCCGATGTCGGCCTCTCTTCTTTTTCTGTTCCTGTCTCCCATGAACATCGGTTCTTTCCTCCACCTGATCTTCCCCGTGAAAAGATGCCGACGAGAGTGGAATTTTGCAGGTGAACAGGAGAAAACTCAGCCCACGTGGAGTGAATAAATGCAAAGACCAGAGGTGAAACGTGTATTTACATTTCAATTCAGGCAGCAGATCTTATCAAAAGGAGGCGCAGACGAGTAGCTTTTGGTATGTTTGTGCGTCGGTGTCGAGCAGCATTTTTGACCGAGCGAAATCAGGAAGCCAATCATGTCCGTGAGGCACGCCACTAACTCCTAATGACAAGGAATCCTGGCAAGCTGCTGAAACAATCGGTTGTTCCTATGGGGAAATACATCAGTGTTTTTTGCTTCCACTTCGCAGCTGCCGGTGGACATGCAACACTCTGACATTTTTTACCTCAAAGAAAAACATTTGCAACAGAGCTGCAGTTTACTCGCCACCCCAAACGGAGGATTTCTGAGTAACAAACAGCTTCTTCAACGCGCATCTTTTTTCGACATTCTTCCTGGGGATATGAAGTGAGAGGATGCTGTCTGCACGGCAACTTGACTGAAATCTGTCAAGAAGTCTCGGTTTGCAAAATTAGGTGCTTGTTTCCATGGCTACGAGTACACCCTCAGCTCATCATCGGTGGCCGTGCTCGTGTCCTGCTTTTGCCGTCTTCACAAAATGTTTTAATTAGTTGCCGACACCTATAACCTCAACTATTCATTTCACACACGTGAAACTCATCATATGGTGAGGTTGGAGGTCCTTATTATTCAGAAAGGGCAAGACAAAAATGTTAATGATTTTAGTGAAAACATATATGTAACTTGTGAAGACCTTTTAATACCCTTTAAAAAAATCCAAAATAAAAAAAGTTTTTTGAATATGTAAATTGTGAGCTCATAAATCAGATTAGACTCATGCTTTTTTTCCGGACTAAAACATTGTTTCGTTGGTACATCAGTAAAATTTCAACCAGCACTCTGTCGATCTTACCAAGTGTGCAACTCTCCTCTGAAAAGGCACACAGGACACAGCAGGAGGGGAGGTGTGATGCACACTCTCTTTTTATTGACTGACACGCCTGATGAGGGCCCATCCTGCACTTTGGCAGGAGGGGAGGCAGGCACGCGGAGGTGGCGCCCACCGGGGTGCGAGGAGGGGACGACATGGTCGTCCTTCATAGATATTCCGTGCGTGGCTTCACCCTCAGCTGCCCTGTCAAGGTCTGTGTGTGCCCCTCCGAGGGGGCTGAGACAGGGTCATGGATGACACCCGCCTCTACGCCAGACGTGACAGCACAGCTGGGCCGCTTAATGACAGAGGGGCCTGGCCCAGCACACACCTGCCCATCCTGCGCAGGGCAGGCGACCTCATGGGGAGAAATAGGCGCTGCTGCCACGTTGGATGGGCAGATGTTGTGGAGGGGAGACAGCAGAGACAGCGGCACTACAGGGACCTCTCTGTTTCGCTCCTCTCCCCAGTAATTGAAAATCATGTAAAAGGTCAATTGTGTGATACTGCCTGTCCCTCTCTGCAAGTTGTTCCTTTCAGCCAGAACATGACAAAAACAACACTGACTAGATGACAGCTTTTGCCTCAATTACAGCCCATTTAACGATGTCCGTGTAATGACAATATCTGTAAACAATCCCAGTGAATAAATCTGCATACACAAGGAGGTGCGCCATCTGTTGGAGGCCATGGATTGGGGTCCCTGAGAGAAGCCTAATCATTGGGTACATTACACAGACACTGTTATGACATTTGGCCCCCAAACAAAAGCGGACTGTAAGGGCGAACAAAATGAGACTAATTCCGAACCATCAGCTTTGACTTGAATCGCCGGTCCAGCAGCGTCTGTGTAACCAGCGTGCTGCGGTGCAAAGGGGTCAGTGGCTCTCATGAATACAGACAGAGTGACCCTCTCCGTGGGCTTCACCCTGATGAAAGGAGGCAAGGTTGTAACCCCCACAGAATCGCTCTGTGTTTGTGGGTTGTCTTAAACAGAACCAGCCACAGGACTGTCACACAGCATCAACCTCGCTGGGATCCAGCGCAGATTACAGACGGAGGAACAATCAAAAAAGACAACAAGGACTCATCAGGCAACAACAAACAGGGAAATGAGCTCAACTTTGGCCACCCCTTCATGAAACTTGGCTGTCGACTTTCGAGCACTAGGACCTTGCCAACATGGTTAAAATGTGCGCCGTTCCTACGTGACCTAGATAAATGAGAGTTTTATGGGGGCTGGAAGAGGTTCAAAATGTTTGGACGCGCCGACTGTGGAAGAGCTTTTCAAGACGGCGTGTAAGCGGCGGACACTGAAAAGACTACGAAATGTGACATCTCATCGCCCATTTACTTCAATAATTCAAAAGTTTGAAAAAGTTGTTACTTTTAATGAGGAACATCTCATGGCTCACCCACAAACATGTGGTTTCAGGGGGAACTCTTTAAAATTTTAACAAAAACAAGTGCTGTGACTTGAGCACCAGCGCAGGCAGGAAGGAAACAATATATTCCATAAACTCCCCCTAAATGAGAGCGTTATCAATAACACTTGTGTCTGCAGGAAAAACAACACAAAGCTCTTCAAGATGCATGTTTCCGTTTGGCTGACCATAGCCCCTTTGCCAATAACAATGTTACCCGCAATCACGCTCCAAACCACACATCCTTGGCTCAGCTCGATGTCACAAATTATGTTTTGATTCTGACCAAATGCAACAGCTTCCTGTCTGGTGCTGTTTTTCTCGTTCTGTCTGTTTCATTGTTTTGAATCAGATGCAAACGGAGGAGGAGGAAAAAAAAAAGCTGTTTGGTTGCGGGTGGAACGTTTAGCATCTTATCAACAGCGCTGGCTGCTGCTGATGACAAACATGCAGTGGATACGTTTCTGTCAAGTAATGACTGCATTTGTGTGACTTCAAAGAAACGCACCCGATCTGTGATCAGCAAACTCAATAAAAAGTTGCCTTCAAAATATTTTAGCATCTTTTCATATTTATAAGAAAATAAATCAAGTGTCAGTTGTTTTTCAGTCCTGTATAATGTGCGAGTGGGACTCTGTGCATGTGTGTGCATGTGCGTGTGTGTCAATGCCACTTGCATGAGAGTGTAACTGGGGAGCTGCGTGTGTGTAGCACACCAGAACGCACATTTCAAAGGCGAGACAGCTCCTGGGCTTACTGAACTTTTGCTTGTTATCAGGAGCTGAGAGTGAAATGGAGAGAATTGATCTTTTGTCTACTGGAGGTGCACTCCCTTGGGCTGGGCCGCTCGCTTGCTCACTCGCTTGGCTGCCATGCAGTGGGCTCCACCGCCCCCCCACCCCTTCCCCCCCCCCCTTCCCTCAACACCTCTGCCGCCATTCACCCCTCCCCCTCCCCCCACCTCGTTCACTCACTCCTCTCTCTTTCTTCCCCCCGTCTCTGCATGGCGGCTGCCTCTCCTCCAGCTGACACTTGTCCTGCCGTTACTGGGAGAGATGTGCGCTGAGCTGCTGACACCAGGATTGATCTTCCTCCTTTTCCCCATAAGCTCCATATCAAGCTCCCGGAGACTCTGGAAGAGACAAAGAGCAGGCGGAGGGTGGGCACCCGGGGTTAAAGAGGCAGCCAGGGAAGGATTATTTTGTAGATCCATTCAAACTCAACAAGGTGACAAAGTTGGCCGTTTCAAATAGTGGACAAATTCAACTCACTGTTTCCGAACTGGAACTTAGTTTTATCCAAGACCTTTTCCAGATTCAGCTGTTATTTGACTGTGTGTAATCAATCGTGAAGATTTTAAAGGCTCATCAATTATTCAGAATTTTTTTCTGAACTCGAACAAATGCTAAAAAAAATATAAAGTTACAAAACACTACATATAATGTAGTGGAAAAACATTTATTTGGAAAATTGATAAATAAGAAGCACCCCTAGCCCAAAGGTCTGTCTGGGTCAATCAGGTGAGGAATTTCATATTAAACTCGAACAAGAACAGTGCAGTGAAAGTTCAGGCCCTCCTCCAAGAACAACACAGCATTAGGTGTTGTCTGCCTGCGACTTTAATGCAGTCTAATACTGTACTCTTCAAATATCAATTATTTAACAGAAAACAAAAGTTTTAACTGTAATGTGCAGAAACTGAGGCTGCTTTATTCAACACTGTTCGTGTGGACAGGGGGAAAAAAAGACAAATTTTAACTGAATTGTAGTCGGGGTCTTTTGGGAGGATTTGCATCTACTATTTTTAGAGCTTCACACAGCATCAGGACACAGCTGAGAAGATCAAATACTAAACACGTCATTTTCTTTTTTGGTGAAAGTCTAGTAAAAGATATTGAAACAGTTTTGTTTGATTTAAGTCCGAATGGTGATAAGATGCAAGTGACGATTCTGGGAAGAAGCATAATCAGAAACTTTCAGGTCAACTGATGCATTACAAACACAGTTATGACACAGAACATCGCAGAGGCCAGTAAAACACGGCACTCGCGATGGAAGTGTTGCTCTGTCACAACGACCGCGCCTCCGTTCACTGTCAAAGTCAACAAGGAAACTCTGAGAAACTAAAGGTCAAAGCCAACAAACTGAAAAAAAGTGTCAACGTCTCATAACAGTTAACAACTGCTGTCACACAAAACAACTCAGACCTAACTGGCACTTTTATTCCATGCATCAGTGAACTTTTTTGTTATTTGCACTGATAGATGTTAATATAACGTGTCTCTCAAATGAGTGGTGTCAAGAACTGGTCACTGAACTGGCCAAAACAAAAGCCAATCACTACAATCATATGTGAGATAAAAAGAGATAAATGCTGGACATTTACAAAACAACTGCTGCAGAAAATGAAATAAAACAATCTCGTGGCTCCTATTATTAAAACTTCTGTATTGTACAAAATAAGAAAAAAGGTCCTGAGAGCAAAAATGTCCTTATAATCGTTCAATTTGGTTCACTAATAACGTGTGTCACATGTGGTAATTTTAAAACACTAAAGAAGAATCATACACATACTAGCTTGTAAAATGCAGCTGTAGAAGTATGCAAAATTAAAGCATCAACTATCTGTTCTCCTTAGATTCCATTCTGTTTAGTGGCTCTTAACCAAATATTCAGAATTCTCAGCAAGATGTTCCCTAAAACCTGCACTTCCCCATTGGCTGAAGGCCCAATATTTCTCCACTCCTTCTTCATTTTTAATGGCTGATAGGGTTCCTTGTTACAACTCTGATGTACAAAAAAACCAACAAAGCAAACAAAGCAAAAAACAAACAAACACAGCCCCCTTGTCAGAGGTAACATTCACAGCATCTACAGCTGAAAGGTTTGGAGTTAATTTGGACTCATCATCCAGACTGAAGAATGAAAGCCGGACAGTCTTAAATAAGACAATCAAACATAAAAGGCTGTGATCAAACGCAGTGAGCAGTCGGGCAGTAAAAAGATGTATTCTCAGTGGCTCGGAAGGACTTCTGTTGTGATTTTAAGTCCAGGCGTCTGAGTGGATTTGACTGGGGATCTTTACAGTTATTACTGTGTGTTATTGGCATCACGAGGAGAGCAGACCGGGGAGGAAGAGTTCAGTAAGGGGGGGGGTGGGCTGAGGGGGAGGAGAGTGGAGGGGAGTTGAGCTGCAAACATGATAATGTGCAGGTTAGCCAATTTCAAGAGGCCGGATGGCCCGATACCCTTGGTAAGCATCGCAGAGCAGCGGAGAGCGGAGCGGAGCCGGGCAGAGCCACGCACGAGGAAGATGAATCAAGTTTAATAACAAAGGGTTCTAATTGCCCCCCATAACCTCACACCCCCACCTCGACGCTGAACTCTAATTACGGTGAGAACACAGTGCACTGTCACCCAATATTAAGTTGTTGAAGAGCAGGCCGAGATAATCGATAAACACTTTAGTTGTGGAACGGAGGGGGAGGCGGGGGAGCACGGAGGGGAGAGAATGAACACAGTAAGATGCCCCCTTCCATTCAGTGGGAACCAGCAGCACCCAAAGCCCTCCTAGGCTCATGAGAACGCCGTTGGGATGGTCCAGGAATGATTGCAGAGCAATAATCCTGAGCAACCGCTCCCCAACACCCCCATGCAACAACACACACCTCCAACGCTCATCTGCACTCACAAACACACACACACACACACGCACACACGCACGCACGTCCGTGTGAGTGCGCTGCACAATGCAGAGCCCCCTCCGTCCCCACGGGCTGCCTGAGCACCCGTGTGTCTGAGAGGAAAGGTGAACACGGTCACCCTAATTACAGGGGCCCCAGCTCTCTCACACACACTCACCAGGCATAACTAAAGACAGGCCAATTAGGGCGAGAGGGAGATAAGGGAAGTTTTATTTGTATACTAATTAAGCCCCTGATGAAATTCAAAGGGGAGGCGGTGAGGGGGGGGAGACTGGGGGGAGGGAGCGGATGGGTAATTGTGTGTTTGAGAAAAGGTTGCTTTAGGTGCGGTTATCTGAGAAGCACAGCCTTGAGATAGTTGCCCCCTAATCCCGCGCTGAGCCCCGGCACTGCACTGCAAGGTCTCTCATAATTTGATCTGTTACATATGAAATGGCGGGCTCCGACAGGAAGATCATCAGCCGCGTTTATTGTCTATTTGGTCCTCATTTGTGCTCCACATAAAAGAAGCTGTCATGCGAACCACGCCGCTCCCCATTCTGTCTCCTGCAGTTTAAAAGAAAACTTCAACGCGATGTTGATGGAACTCCAGCTTTTTTCAAACACTACACCAGCAATAACGATGATATTCACTTGCACAGGAAAATGCTGTTATTAGCTCTGAAAAGTATGTTGCAGAAAAAACACAAACGCGTCGCGATGTAATAGCTGATGGCTATTTTTCCAATCGCATCTTAAGCATGATTCAATTAAAACAGTGAGAACAATTTACGAAAACTGCAGCTGATTTGCTTAATGTGTCAGTCATTTTAAAGGGCGTTGTTTACACTATATTCATGCTTCTCGTGTGCTGTACAGGGACCATCACTTTTACTTTACCAAAGTAAAGTTTAAGACTGGAAAAATACCTTTCTGCATATAAACACAAAGCAAAATCAGGTAAAATAACACACACAAAAAACAGCAAACAGGATTTAATCAAGAAGGGATTCTGATCATAAGTCAAAGGAAAGTTATGCACCGTCAGCTGAGTTGTGCGGCTCACATTGTGATGTCTACATTTCAAAAAGTGTAAAAATTAAACGACATTTTCAATTCAAAGTGATGAACGTCTGAGAGTCACTGCACCGCAAACAGAAGGCCAAGGTGCTTACACACAATGATCAGAGGTGCCTATGAGGTTGAAGGTATGTGAAAACCTCCTGTACTGTTTGTAGAGAGATGTAAGGAAAAAACGTGGACATTAAATTCTCAATGAAAAAACTACAAAAACCAAATGTGTGAACTTTTATTTTGAAGGTTAGCCTTCAAACAAGCTGTCAATCAAACATCATGAGCTGTCAAACTAAACCACCTGTTGGCCTGGCCAGTGGCGCAGGCGTCATTTTAAAACGTGGGGGGGGGGGGGGGGGGCAAATTTTT
>JAUESF010000074.1:8794108-8810025 GCA_032274765.1 Malacoctenus tetranemus | reverse complement strand
ACTGTTGGCTATTTTTGGGATTTCCCACAGTTGGCGCTGTGACTCTGTGTCACTGTTTCTCTAACGCTTGATTCACCCTTTATCTGTGGCTAAAACGAGACATGGTGGCCTCTGCAGTGTTGTGCACACACAGCCATCACTATGGGAACTCGTCCCTCTTAAGCGGGTTTCCCATGAGAGCACAGAGAGCGAGAGACACTTAGCAGTGTGAGCCTAGTAACCACTGCATGCTTTGATAATGGATCTTGAGACTTGACTGGTGAGAGAAAGACAAACGGGTTCTGTCATCACACGCACCCTCCCAACAGACCCTTAAAACCTGCAGTCAACAAAGTTCGGTTCTTTCATTCAAACAAACATGTCGCTCAGTGATGCCACGTTTGACGAGCGTGCTGTTAAGTCTCAGCGGCTCATTGTGTCCCTTGGGTTTTAAAACTGGATCCTGTGGGGAAGTGTCCAAGGCTTCAGAATTGCATCATGTCCTTAAAAGAGAAAGTAACAATAATCAGGCACTTCTAATCATATAAACATCTAAAAGAATAAACAATGTCATATCTTTAGGTTTCTTGATTACTATCTGTAGCACAAACAGTGTATGTGTATGATGAAGGCCGTGCACGTTCCGATGTTGGTTTCAGCGACGGCATGAACCTGCTGTGGACCACAACTTAAAACCTGGGTAAAGAGATATGCTGTTGCCTGAACTTGTTGTTTTTTCGCATTTCCTTCCTTTCAGAATAAAGCGGTGTAAAGACTTCTATGAAGTGCTGGGTGTCAGCAAGGAGGCAAATGAAGATGAGCTGAAAAAGGCCTATAGGAAACTCGCGCTCAAGTTCCATCCAGACAAAAACCATGCGCCTGGAGCAACAGAGGCCTTTAAAAGTAACTTTGCGTTTCGCTTTGTTTTTGTCTTTTTTTTAACGTTATGTTTAACATGTGACTGATTGGCTTGAAAACTTGACCCACCAAGTGAAGCCCTCATTTTAAAACCTGGGTTCTCTGTGTAGTCGTTCTTCCTGCTCTAGAAAAAATGTTTTTTAGGTCAGTAATGACTTTAAATTGCTTGTTGGTGTGAATGTGAGTCTATTTGTCTGTCTGAGTTAGGCTTGTGATGGACTGATGATCTGTCCAAGATGCACTCTGCCTCCTGCCTAGATAGTTTAGCTTATTTTCTGACACTCTCCTCTCCTTTCCAGAGATCGGCAATGCTTATGCAGTGCTCAGCAATGCAGAGAAGAGACGGCAGTACGACCTGACGGGAGGAGAGGAGCCCATGAGCCCCAGTCACTCACATGGAGGAGGCTTCGACTTCCACAGGGGCTTTGAGGCTGACATCACTCCTGAGGACCTCTTCAACATGTTCTTTGGTGGTGGCTTCCCCTCCTGTGAGTGCTCCAGATGCACAATTCATGGTTTCGTGCAATTTATCTTTACCACTGATTGCACGTCGTCATTTGCACAACATAAAGAACAACATTAACACATTGTTCTGACGCTGAGTCTTGAGACTCGGTGAACAGGTGACTCGTGCTTTGTTTTTGTGCCTCATCTTGGTCACAATTTCTGTTCACAGCAAGTGCGCACACTTTCACCAATGGCAGGACGAGCTACAGCCATCAGACAGATTACCGCCAAGAGAGAACAGAAGAAAGAGGAGATGTATGTCGAAGTTTTCTCACTTTGCATCAACAAAATTAGTGTTTTTAACATTTTTCTCTCCATCACTAATCATTTTTTTAACCTCAGTGTGACTTTGCTGGTGGATTATCCAACATAAGACATTTGTTGATTTCAGCTTGTGTTCTATGTTTGCTTCCAGGGAGGTTTTTCAATATTTATCCAGCTGCTGCCCGTCGTGGTCCTGGTTTTAGCGTCAATATTGAGCCAGATGATGGTGTCCCCGCCACCCTACAGCCTCTATTCCAGACCGTATGTGCATTCGCATCACAAGTCTTTATGGGCAACATTGTCACTTGTAGCACTTGTGTTTATTTTAACCTGGGAAGATGTGGCAAACGGGGTGGCCTGTACTCAGGTCTCCGTGCCGCCAAACTGCCGGCAAGGTGTCCTGTGGGGAAAGGACTGCGCTTGTCAGCGTTTTCATGTGCGCTTGTACCTCATTTATCTGTTCCAGGTCCACGGGTCAGACCATAAAAAGGCAGACAGAAAATCTGCACGTCGACTACTATGTGACTCGGGACTTCAAGTCTGAGTTCAAGGGCTTGGCACTGCAGCAAATCGAGAAAAATATAGAGGAGGACTACGTATCTAATGTCAGGAATAACTGCTGGAAAGAGAGACAGACAAGTAGGTGGCTCTGGTGATGGCGTATTAAAACCAGCAACCTTTTATATTTTGCCTGCTGTGATCAATTCTTTTCCCCTGACTTTGTTCCCTCTCTTGCCTCATGCAGAAGCAGACCTGCTCTACGCAGCGAAGGTATACAGGGATGACCGGATGCGCAAGAAGGCGGAGCTCATGACCATGGATAACTGCAAGGAGCTGGACAGACTAAATAACCTATTCAGAGGTGGATGAGTTGATCCCTGTTTGATCACATGAATGTATATGAATAGATGTGTATGTTCATTTTGTAAGAGAGAGTCTTTACACTAGGAGCAAAAAAAACCTATGGAATAATTTAGCTCTATTGTTGAAGTTTTTGAACTGTCCTTCTCCTCGCATCCCTTCGCCGACTTCCTCCTCGCTCAAGCTTGACCCCAGAAATCGCCTTTTAAGGACAAAAATGGACCAGTCTTCACCCACTGTAGAAAGACCCTTTTTTTTGTTTTTACTTTGCTTTTCTTGTGGTTTCCTGGAAAAAAAAAAGGACACGGACACTTGATTGTAAAAGCATGTTGCTTCAAGTTGCAGGAAGATGAACGACGATCATTACAAGCAAAAAAAAAAAAAGAATCTATGAAGACCAACAAATGGCTTTCGGCCTCATTTACTTGTCACAAATTATTTATGGGAGACGATACATTCATCTGGAGGTGCTGTCCTCAAACCATGTCCATTCATTTAGTTAAAAAAAATGAAGGAAATAAATCCCAGTGCTTGTTTTAGCTCCTCACCTCCACGTGTGGAGTTCATGAAATTTACCTGTGACTTTGCCACCAGAGAACATTTTATATTGTCCACTCCCAACTGTGATATTTGTGGGAACTAATCATGGAAGGACAGTGAAGCTGTTATTCATCAATGGCTGTACATTTTCTTTTTTTTTTTTTGAATGTTGAAATTTTATGCAGTTATTTAAGTAACTATAGAAGAAATACATTTTTTTTCTTCTGTGCTCGCCTAATCATTGAAATAAACTTGTTACCACTGACTAGGATTCTCTCTGCCTCTATTAATCTGAAATTGCACTAATTAAAAGCTCTCAAGTACAAGCGGTAAATAGTTTGGGTGTTTTTGTTTATTGTTTTGGGAGTTTTCTGCCAGGGGAGGTACAAAAAAATCACATATGTTGCATCCTGATGTTTTTTTTTTCTGTGGTGTCTGTTGTGTCATGATGAGAAGGTGTTTACTTTTTGGTCGTTATTTCATTAAAACCGGTCATTTGTGAGAAATCAACACCTATATTTGTATGTGGCAGGAGGTGGCGACATCGAAACAGAACTAGGTGTAGTTGTAACAAAGCTAAATATAGATGCAGCAACATTTCAAATAGACATTAGGAGACCAAAAACTGCTCTGACAGATACGCAGTAGTGATATGATCACATGATGTAGTAGAGCCAATAGCGAAGGTACAAGCTTACGAAACCGACGAAACTTTTTTTTTAAATCAAGAAAATACCTTTATTTGGTTTTTTTGGCTGCCATTAAAATCAAGTTCACCAACACTGAACTTTTCATTGTTAGTTTTGGAGGAATTTTATTTTTATGACATCGTTTGTCACCTGTGGTCATGTGACCGCGCCATTCCGGAAGTAATAGTCGCTTCACGTCGTTGCGTCATTGATGTGTGCAAAGTTGCGTCGGCAGCGGAATGGAAACAAGCGCGACTTGAGGACGGGATGCTGTGGTGAAAAAGGCGGTTCATGCTCGGGAGACGCTGCCGTCTCTGACACAGGTGGTATCATGCTGCGCTGCGGGCGTTCCTGGGTGTTCTTGCTGGCCGTGTGCTCGCTCGGGTGCTTCCCTCGAGCGGCCGCCTGCTCTCGAGAGCCGGAGACTCCGGACTGGAGACTGACTCTGAAAACCATTCGCAACGGAATACACAAGATCGACACGTACTTGAACGCAGCACTGGATCTGTTTGGTGGCGACGACGGGCTGTGTCATTATAAATGTAGCGACGGTGAGCCAGCGTTCCTCTTTCCTCTCGCCTCATTACAAGCTGGGTCATTTCAGTGGCGGTGTAATCGATGCTTTTGGCAACGTGTGTCATTTCACGGAGGCCAGGTAGGATCCTGGAATCTGGCACGTTGACAAAATGACAGGGACACATCATTATCTTTATTACAAACTTGAATGAATAAACTATTGGCTATTACAGACGTACTTAATGAGTGCTGGTTGTTAAACTGAGAACTTAGAAATACGTTAATGGCGCCACACGTCCTTTAATCATCTGTACAGATGCAGTTATCTCTAACAGCAAGATAACTGACAGCAGAGCAGCAGCAAACCTCCTCACCTTTGCTCCTTGTCTCACAGGCTACAAGCCGGTGGCTCGTCCCGGGTACAAGCAGCCGCCACCCAACGGATGCGGCTCCCCCTTGTTTGGGATCCGGGTAGGGACTGAAACACACACACTGAATGACTGTCATGTGCAGACAAAGGCATAGGAAGTGCTAAGATCTAAAGTCTGACACTGAAGTCTTTTGTTTGGTGTTCTAGCACCAGGTGGCACATGGAGACAAACATTTTGATGGTTCAGATTGTGTGTTTTCTTGAGTCATCTTTGTTTGCTGGCGTGTGAGATGTTTGTCTGCAGTTTGATATAGGAATCCCCTCCATGACAAAATGCTGCAACCAACACGACCGCTGCTACGACACGTGCGGCCGCGAGAAAAACGACTGCGATGAGCAGTTCCAGGACTGTCTGGAAACCATCTGCAGGAACGTGCAGAAGACTCTGGGACTGGCTCAGAGTGTCCAAGGTGAGAGGTTGGACCACGACGGTCTCGCTTGGTGAAAAGAGAAGTTGTCACTGTGCTTTTTTTAAAATTGTGACCTTAAGACCCGTCCTCTGTATGGTGCTGGAACCCGTGCTGTGGATTTACTGGTTGCACGAGATCAGTCAGTGAAGGGGAAAGTGAAATGATTCACGATTCAAGAATAAGGTCTGATGTTTCAGACTTTATTATAGATGATGTAGATATAGATTATAGAGCAGCTGATTCCCTAGTGTTTTTATATCAGGTGAGTTGGAACCACAACAAAACAGGCGTGTCTGAGGCTCTCTAGGAACTGAGATGATTTCCCATAAATTACACCGAATTATTATAAAAGAATGTGTGTGTCTAGCGGAGGGGAATGTTTGATACATGACCTGACAGTCCTGTTTTAAAGTCAAAATTAAGTTGTCAATTAGTCCCAAATGTACACTCGCAGATTTATTTTTATCATGTTGATTTCTTTTTTGTTCATTTGTTGAAAAAGGCTATTTAAAATTAAGCTTAAATTGTTATAAACTCTATACTTATAAATGAAAAATAAGTGTGTTCACTTGACAGCAGCTCACCCTCCCTCCGTAATGTGTCTGCTCATGTTTGTCCCTGTTTGTGTTTTTACCTTGTTGTCGCAGCGTGCGAGTCCGCAGTGACTCTGCTTTTTGACGCAGTCATGCACCTGGGCTGTAAGCCCTACCTGGACAGTCAGAGGGAGTCCTGCATCTGTCAGTATGAAATGAAGCGGGAACTGTGACACGACCGCAGGCGGGCAGACTCTGAGCCAAGGATGGAGACCACTGAATTCACTTTGACGCGCATGGATTTTCTCAGGGAGTGTGTGAATGTGAGCATGGAAGTGTAACCAGCTGACTGTAGCCCATGGCAACGGTCTGGTGTTTGTTGCTGCTGTAATTGCTCCCCGATGGACCGGAAACAGAGTCGTCAGGGTTAACCTCAATAATACATGCAATGATTTCATGAAGGACTTTGTTTTTGAACCTGTATGGGTTCGTAAAAATAACTGGAAGTGTTCACCTAGAACATTTCCTTCTAATTTATTCTTAATAAAGTCCAATTTGACAATTAAAATCAAGAGTTTTTTATATATGTATATGTACATAGTGCACAAGCTGATAGTTGAATGTGTATTTAATCTTTTAGTCAACAAACCCAATGAATGAAGGCATTGTGTACTTGTGATCATCTTGAAAGAGTAACGTTTATCCATGTGTGTCACTCTAACCTCTGTTCTGAGGTACAGAGAAATAAGGAAATGAGGAACTCATGTGAATGGAGACCCCTGTGAGACACTTTATTGTTCCCATCTTGGAATTTCTTTCAGGAACGTGTATTGCATTGGGAAGGCAAGAAAGCAGTATTCCTGGAAGAAACTGGACCAAAACAAAAAATCTCAAACATTAAACGTTAAACCACCAAACCAAACAGTGGTCAAATTAGAATGAAACTGATGCTTTTTAACTGTTTTGTTTTGGGATGTTTGTAACTTATCCAGTTTGGTTAACGTTCAAAAACAAAACTATGTAACTTGGAAACTCCTTCAATCATTCGAATAATGTCACAGAGGCGGAGTTGAATCACTGCATCACACAGTTTGTGATCACATATATTTATATTTTTAATGAATTTCTTGCAATAATTTTCTAGGCTTGTTGTTGACAATTGGATCATTCTTGACACAGTGTTCATTGTGACAATACATTACATCTGCTCAAAGTATGTCATTTGAGCGCAACATCAAGTTATTTGTTTTTGTGATGGAAATAAAACACTAATAATGTCCTCAATTGTGTTGTGCTGCACTTTTAAATTCCCTCATGGACACCTGGAATCACAAAGATTCTGTGCTAATGTTCTTTCTCTTTGTTGTGATTTGAATACTGACACTCAATGACTGAAATATGTGTTGAATAAAGAAATCTGTCTCTGTCTGAGGTCGTCAGCTTTGCCGTGCAAGAGTTTTGTTTATGACTAAATTCCTAAGCCTGCATCTGAATCGTTGATATCATTCCCTTATCCAGTCGGTCACTTGTTCTTGCTTGAAAAGTGCAAGAATTCAGGAGCAAAGCCTCTGTGATGTATATGAGAGGGGGAGGGCGACGCTGAACCAGAAAGGCCTGCTCAACAACCCACATTTGTGTTTTCTCCTTATCTGGGACACACAAACCCATCTTGCCTTGCACAACACTCACCACAAAAGGCTGACTGAGATCTTTTTGGATAATGTGTTGTCCACTAACCAGTAGCAGGTTAAAGAAACCCCTGAGGCCTTGTGCTGTCACCTACACAGAAAGCCAACGGAGCCAAAGCCTTTTGATCACGATGAGATTCTCCCGGGTTTCTTCCCAATTGGATACAAGAGACGACTGCTGTGGATCATCCTCAAGTTTTGGAACACTTTAAATTTTAGTTTCTCCTGCTGAGGCTTTCCATCCTGACAGCATGGGAGTCAGCAGTGTGTTGGTTCTTTGACAAAGTCCTGCGCCTTGGTTCGAGACAGGATCTGGAAAAGTCTTTGTGTTTTGTATTTCACACAACTGCAAACTGTGCAGCCCATTCCTACAGTATTCATACAGGAGCTTTTGTTTATCTCATGAAATGTACTTTAACGTGAATACAGCCACAAACAAGTAATGCAAAAGCGACAACACTGTGTGTTAAAACTGTTGTCAGTCTCTTGGAGTCCTCAACTCCATTATTAGGGATTTTTGCCCCCCTTCAACTACTGCTAATATTACATTTTGAGAATTAAGACCCTTTTTCCCGATGTTTTCCAAAAAACTTTGACACAATGAAAGAAAGTCAGTGAGTTACTTTAAGACTGTCCACGCGCGTAGATGAAGACACTTATTAATGGTTTAAAACCTGTCCCGACTTTAAATTTTGCTGTTGTAATGTGGCTGACACGGAAGTCCGAGGCGGTTGAGTTTGTAACTGACATGTGTGCGACCCAATCACGCGCTTGACCTCGGTTTTTAAACCAATGAACATTAAGAGGCGGGGCTACAACCTGTCCGGTAGGAGTTGGTTTGACGAAGCGAATTCATTTTTCCAGTGTGGGTCGAAGGAACGACGAAGCGTAGCGAACATGTCCCAAAGAACCAAAAGCAACACCGGAGGTACGTTTTTACGAGGGTTGTTTCACTTGAAACGAAACGCGGGGTCTCGTGGGTGACTACGTTACATTTCAAGGGGAAATAAATTTACTTTTTTTGGTTCGAAAGTCAGGCTGAGTTTCATCAGTGAACCTGTTTTTACTGCGCTCTTCCATTAGTGCTGTCACACACCTGTGCTTACTTAGTTTATTAACAAAGCAATCTGTCGTAAGTCACCATGTCTTTAAATGTGGCGAAGGTTTTGAATGTCTCCGTGTTTGCTAGGACTTGAGTGTAATTTTTTCCCATCTCACCTTCACAGGAAGTGTTGCTGAAGACAGCAGCCCGGCAACAGACAGGGCGGGTGAGTCCTTCGGTTTTTAATCACGTTACTTTTAACTCGTACGAAAGCTGTTTTAGGCTCGTTTAAATTCTGCATTTTCACGCAAGCAAAAGCGAAAGAATCGGATCGAGGTGCACTAAAAGGCTACTCCTTCCTTTGCCCTGATGACTCATAAAAGTTGAGGTGAATGATCAACTTTGCAGGTCGAGATTAATGGTCACCATCGTGACGACCATCCGTCTCACTGGAATATAGTGTAACCACAAGTGTGATCTTCATGAGGTCGTTAAGGGTATCATTAAAACTAAAGGAAGCGCCTCCTGTCAGACTTTCAAAACCTCCGATCTATAAAACATATTTGAAAGTGAGATGATGTCATTTTTTTGGCCCACATTATGGAAAGTCTCAATGGTTTGCCTTCAATGTCTTTTAATTTCTTTGCATGTTTACTCAAGGGGCTTCCAGCCTTGTGAGGAAGAAACACTGTGACACACTGACCGCACACTGTGACAAATTGGCACGACAATCTTTGACATGTGTAACATCCTGTGGTATTTAAATAGAATTTCTTATGTGTTACCGAACCATTTCTCCTTCTTTTTTGAGTATGCTTCAATTCATTCATAACAAGTTTCCAGCACAATATTTGCATTTGACTGCAGTCGTTTACACTGAACTCTTTTCAGTACCTAAGCACACAAAATGGATAAAATCTCAGCAAAGACGAGTTGAACTTGTTTACGTCTTTCCAAAAAAGGGGCCAATAATAGCTTCTTAGCTGTCAAACAACCTCCTGCGTTTGAAGACAAGCTAATCTCCACATCTGCAGGGTGGCGACCAAAGGTGTCACTTTTGGCCTCTGTTCTTTCAGCAGCCTTTGGCCATCTTTCTCCACCTGTCACCCAGCTATTCACAGCAACGAGGGCCATAAGCTGGCCGAACAATGGCAGCTCGACCCCCAAACGAGCAAGCGGCAGAGCGCTTCCCACACACACACACCTGGAGCTTGTTCAGTATAACAAAAAAAAAAGGCTGCAGCCTAAATAGCTCGGCCCTGCTCGCTATTTTTGGGGCAAAACGTGATCTGCAAAGAAACGGGTAGAACAACTCGTACGCAAGTCTCGCATTGTTTTAAGAAGAATTGCTGCACAAGTTGTTGAAGTTGTTGTCGTTTTTCTGCAGCATGCACGGAAAACCTCACGGAGACGGATTCCTTCATCAGCAGGTAAATTGCGACGTGATGAAACTTCCCTCCCGGCGCTGCGCAGTCCCGTCCTGTCCCGTCCCGTTCACGCGCTCCTCTTCATCCCAACAGCTCGCTCGCTTTGGACCCTGCCGAGGAGTACAAGATGGGCAACAAACGACGGGGCCTCGCGCTCATCTTCAACCAGGAGCGCTTCTTCTGGCGTCTCGGCCTGAACGACCGGCACGGGACCAACGCCGACCGCTACAACCTGGAGAGAAGGTATGGCCTCGGAAAGTGCACACGGGTGTGACTGACGCGAACTGAGGAACATGACTCAACCCGTTCACCAGCAGTAAATCTTTGCTGTCGCAACTTGTAGAGACTGTCGACTGGTTTCACTTTGAGCACATAAGTGATTTTCACTTTTCGATCAGATTACTGGAGCTCAACTTTGAGGTGAGGGCTTACGATAACTACAAGCAAGAGGAAGTCCTCGAAAAAATTGGTGAAGGTAAGCACAGTCCTGGTTAACTGGGAGACTCACTTCATCTGTCTCTTTCTTTACTGGTTTCTACTAAAACAGCCGTGTCAGGCCTGATATGTTTTCTACACAATAGCTCATTCAGCTGTGAGTGTAACAAATCCCTGTTGTGCCACCAGCTGCAGAGGAAGACCACTCGGAAGCAGACTGCTTCCTGCTCATTTTCCTCAGCCATGGCGAGAATGAGCACGTTTACACCTACAACGGCATGATCAGCATCCGAGACATCACGTCCCTGTTTAAAGGAGACAAGTGCAAGAGCCTTGTGGGAAAGCCAAAGATCTTTATTCTGCAGGTAAACGAAGATCAAGGTTCCAACTGGGTCATTTCCCTGAGAACATGTCAACGCGACCTATTTTGAGATACTGTTTCTCCAAGTGAAAACGATCCTTCACGTGTCCCTCCAGGCGTGCCGCGGAGACAAGCACGATGATCCGGTGACCGTCTGCGACGCCGTCGACAACGAGGTCAAGACAAACGAGGTGGTGGTGGACGCCAGCGCCGTGCACACCCTGCCTGCCGGGGCCGACTTCATCATGTGCTACTCGGTAGCTGAAGGTGAGCAGTCTGGGTGCTCTGTGTGAAAGGACTAAACCGTCTCTGATGCACAAAAGTGAACTGAGGAGCAGTTTATTTGGGTTTAGAGAAGGAGATTAAAAAAGTAGCTGAAAATATCATGTAGCTATCAGGCTACCAGCTGACGGAGCTCCACACGCAGCGTTTGGCCCACCAGCCACTTTATTAGGTGCATTTGTTTAATCTCTGAAGTCAAAGACAAAGGTCATTTCATAAGTTTTCCTTGAGCTGATTAAAGACGATTGAAATCAGTTCTGAGTTTTTATCCAAGTGAACTTCACTTTATCATCAGTCCTTTTTATAGAGAGTCTTTAGGCGTTAGTCACTCTGATAAGCTGTCCTCATTCTCCAGTAATGTTCCTGCTGTTGCATTTACTTGTTTCGCTTTCTTTTCTCCGTTCCTAAGGCTACTATTCCCACCGGGACACCATCAACGGCTCGTGGTACGTCCAGGATCTGTGCGAATTGCTTCAGAAATACGGGACGTCTCTGGAGTTCACGGAGTTACTCACGCTGGTCAACAGAAAGGTGTCGATGAGGAGTGTCGGGAACAGCTCTGACAGGAATGCTATCGGGAAAAAACAAGTCCCGTGTTTCGCGTCGATGCTCACGAAGAAACTGTACTTCCGACCAAAAAAGTAAACACGCCAGACTTCTGTCATTCAGTGAGCTGGTTCAGTCAGAATGAAATCAGAAAAAAAGGGCTTTTTAAATCATAGAAGTTTTCAAATGAATAGCTGTTTTTCCTTCGTCTGTGTTTTAGATCATGAACACTAGTTTTTAAACATACAATGAATCATCAGCTTATCGGCAGCTTTGAAAAAAATTCCATGAGCAGGTGACCTGATGTGAATATTTCTGGTCTGAGGAAGCCAGTTTATTACCTCTGATGTGAAATCTGCAGAAAACACCAGGTTTTTTTTACTCCTTTAGACTTTGACCGAGTGGTAATCAGGACAAAGAGCATCACAGAACATACAGGCCAAAATCCTAGCTGCAGCTTACTCACTCACTCACTGCAGTATCTGAAATATCTGACATCATTTCAACCCACCAGGCAGGTCGTATTGTTGTTCATTGGCTCAGTGCAGCTCTGAAGTCAGATGCAGCTCGGCATCAGCTACTCGCGGCACAACTTCGAAGCAACACTTCTTGTCAAAAAGAGGAAAGTTGAAGTGAACGTCTCACCTTTGTTAATTTTCACTGTAAAAAATCAGGCAAGTTTTCACCCGCAGGTCTTATTTGCGACAGCGCTGATCAACCCGGATGTTTTCCATCTCATCCGCCTCAGTTTCTACACCTTTATGTGAGAGGAAAGCTGTCACAAAATGTGACGTGTTCCTGCTCTTTGTCCCATCCATGTACATCACAACACAGTTGGCGTTTTTCAAGCACTTCATACAGCAGGATTATCATGGACCACATTCTTTGTAATTCACTCAGAGAGCACAAAGCTGATGGTGTCATTCTGCAACGTTAGAGGCTGTTATTTTTATGCTTGACATGTCAAGAAAAGGGCACAACTTGACGTTTTCGGGGATCTTCCACAACAAAATGAGTCTGAGGAGGCTGGAAATGTGAGGAAATGTTGCTTTTCTCAGCTGTTAGGTCAGTTTCCAGGTACGTCTCTGAGCCAAGCGATTTATTTTCCATTTTATATTGTGAGGCTGGTGATAATACTGTGACTGACTTGGTTCATATCGTGACTTCATTGTTGAATTTCACCCTGTAAGCACAGAAGACCCTGTAAATTGTCCACGTCTCCACACACTACATTAAAATGTGCTGTTTGTCTTCAACATCGCTCCTTTGAACCAAAAAAAAAGAAAGAAAGAAGGGAATTTATGTTTTTGCTGTTTGTGTTGTAGCAGCTTACGGTACATTCATTGATGCATAATTTGCACCCAAAGTGTCAACACGAGTCTGGAGAAAACCTCAGGGAGGAGGGTGTTTTCTTTGTTTTATTTAAAGCTTTACGTGGACCTAAAACACTTCCAGCTGTGTTTTTAAGAAAATAAAGCTAAGGGGCAAACACACTGAACTGTAATTTTGTTTTGACAATATTGTGATTTTTGTACAAGATTTCCGTCACTGGTTTTCCTTTTCCGTACAAATTTGTTTTATAAACCCATCACCCTTTTTGTGGGGTAAAAAAAACCAACCTCCTGTGTGTGTTTGTGTACGTGTGTGTGCTTTCTTCATTAACCTGAAATATATTCACCCCTTGGGGAAAATTTGGTATTTGAATAAGTGTATTTATGTATTCATCCACTGCAGCAACTGAACCAAAAGACAGATGAAACGCAGTGTTTTTGCTCTCGTTTTTCATGGGCTAAACTCAAAGAATGAAGAAATGTCTTCATACAGAAAAGGCTCATTTCTTGCCTTTCTATTTGATAAAACTGAGTGACAAGCAACACATTGGAAAGTGATTCGTGCAACAACCTGTGCTCTGTTTTGGGCATAATTTAACCTTTCAGTAGAACTTTCCCCTTTAAATGAGGTCTTGTATCAAAAAAATGAATCATTTCTTACTCTTGCAAACTTGACAATCAGTGTATTTACTGGGACCAGCCCTATAGTTAACTTTGCATAAATCTTTTGGATGGTGAAAAAGAACTGCTAAGGGACTGAAGCCTACTTTAAAAACACTGCAAATGCTAAGATCCATTTTGTTTTAAAATAAAGAGGAATCTTTGGGTTTTTTTTGCAAAACATTGGGTTTATTGAGACTGGCCCTTCGAAGCTGCGGTGCTGGGGGGACCCAGAGGAGTGGGCACCAACAGGTGAACAGAGTCGGTCCTCCTCTGAGTCGGAACTGTGTTCTGAGTTGCTCCAAAGTAAACAAAAAAAAAATCCTCAGTATCCATGAAGGATGAAGAAGCAACATGGACGTGATTTTCCCGTCTGTACTGTTTTTGTGTGGAAACAATCAAATGGGAGTTTTTTCAAATGGAAACAATTTATGGAAATGTGGTCTCACCTTCTGTCTTTCCTTTGCACCCTGAAAACAGACAACATGGAACTTCATTAGTCTTTTTTTTCTTCAAGTGAGGTCAGGTTTAACGTGTGTGTTGTATGTGTGTGCGATCACAGTGTTCAAACAGAAGGGAGTCTACCCTGTGAGCACTGCAGAGACTGGACTCTGTGTTCCCATTTTCCAATTCCAGCGTATCTTGCCTTCTCTTCTTCTGATAAGGCCCTCCACTGTGGACACATGACAACTTGTAGACACGCACAACACAACTGAATGGATCCTTCCTTTTTTTTCCCTTCCCGACACACACAAGCAGACGCACTTACTCTTTCTCCCAAGACTTTGCACACGTTCTTATTGAGCTTCGTGTTCAATCGTGCTTGCACATTTGCCCTCTGCTCAATTGAATAGACCATGAAGCCATTCAGTGGCCTTTTTCTGTATGTCTTTTGATGTTCACATTGGGGGTTTCTGATGAAAAACAAACCAAAAAAAGCAAACATCAAGAAACAGAAATGACCAAAGACTTATTTATAGTCCTGAATTAAACCACATAGAGAGAGAGCACATAGAGGAGAGAGAGAGAGGGAGAGAGAGAAACACATGCGCACACACATGAATTTCATTTAAAAAAAAATCATGCTTGATGACACCCCAGAAGCTGTTTGTGTTTTTTTTTTTTTGCTCACACAACTGCAGGAAACTCATTTGGAGTTGGAAACATGTAGCGCTGCGGCACGTCGTCCCTCTGCAGACAGACAGAAACATGAGAAGATATTCGAAATAACTGTAATGCATCATCAGGACTTGTACAAACAGTGTGGGATGCTTCAAACAATAGAAACCAGAGGGCACTCAGTAGAGGGCAAACCCCCGCAAGGCAATCACATAATGGTACCAACTGCCTGGACAAGCCACAGCAAACAGCAACAACAGAAAAATACTTTTCATCTTTATGGATCACCCGACAACTGGATCACCCCCCCCCCACCCCGCCCCGCCCCTCCTGCAGTTAGCATGCAAATCTGTCAAGACATTTTCCCAGCTGTTCATTCACAGACAGTTAAACCTCCTTGGTGGAGTTAACAGTGGACATGTGTGGAATCGCAGGTTACTAAGAAGTCGGAAGTCGTTGCGGGAAGTTTGTTTGTGCGTCAAGATTGTCTGCGGCGGCTGTGCTCTGGAAGAACGAAGCCACCCACATTTGGTCGGCACCAGTTGGAGTCAGGAGGTGTGTGTGTGGGTGCGGCAGAGGTGTGGCTGCAGGACTGACCACTCGGCAGCAGGGACAGATGCCTCTGGTGCCCAACACGGTCGTCGCAGCCAACTGCCTCTCCAGGGCGTTCCTGGAGATGCCCGGCTGATGTTGAGGATTAAAATCTGGGAAAAATTGTGGAGGGGGAGGCAGCTGGGAGGTGAAGCCAGGCAGGCAACTGGTTTTCAAAGTCGCGCCTCTGTTTCCAGGAGGGTACACCAGTTCAAGTGGATACACCCATTCTCCATTTCTGCACAGACAAAGAAAGACACACGCATCCTTCAGACCAGAAACACGCTTGGTGACAGTCCAGAAAGATGCCTGCGTTGGTCTTGCTCACATGAATCCAACAGGCATCACGACTCTGGCTACCGTTTGAGGCGCGCTGCTCTGAAGTGCATCGCCACACTAGAGATGAAAAGGAAACACATGAGACCAACTGTGACATAAACTCCACACTGCAGGTGGTAGCACTGTAAGGACCTCTTCAATAAGAACAAGGTGTGGCTGCAACATGTTGAGTGTGCGGTGTAAAACCAGGGTCTCACTGGGTGGGCAGGAGCCCCATCAGGCGGGTTTTTGGGTGCTGCAGCATCAATATTGGGGGCTACTGCTGAGGGGACAGTCTCCACAGGCTTCGGATCCACAAGGTTAAGCTGAGGAACAGGAAAGTCAGAGCATATGGACACTATTTAAAGGAATAGTACACCCAAACAATGATGGACCTTCATTTTCTACTCACCCCCATGCTGAACAACACTCTGAAGCACTTTTCTGACGTCTCAAATGCAGCTGGAGAT
>JAUESF010000074.1:8780349-8794008 GCA_032274765.1 Malacoctenus tetranemus | reverse complement strand
GGGGTGGTGGCCGGGGACAGGGAAGTCTAGGAGTCTCTGCTGAGACTGCTGCCCCCGCGACCCGGCTCCGGATAAGCAGGAGATGATGGATGGATGGATGGATTTACATTCTTGTTCAGTGGAAGTCAGCACTTCAGATATCTTCTCTTTTTATGACAGCAAATCAAGACTCAGTTGGAGAACTATCTTTTATTTCAATCGTCACCATTGGTGTGTGTATTTCTCAATAGTACAATTGGCATCATCATCAAGATTGTAAACAAAACACAGGATAATATGGACTCCTGAATATAAGGGTGTCATTGTCAAAACGGAGCAGGCAATGAAGTTTTGCTGCGTTCACGTATGAAAGATTAGGCGTGTTTATGGCTTGGCTTCACTTCTGCTGGATCTGTTCAAGAGGAAGCTGGAGTTGAGTCGGATATCTCAGGCGATGGAGGTCCTCCTCCACCTGACACACAAACACAGTCACACAGGGTCAAGATTCAGCAATCTGTAGAAGACAGTCAGTGCCAAGGTAGAACAACATTAAAACTACAGACCTTATGTTAAATATGTTTCAGTAGTTTAACCTTTTTTCTTTGTTTTCCTAAAGCTTTCAGAACCTACTGACATTAACTGGATTTATCAAAATCACACAAGGAGAAGCCCACTGTCATCAGTTCAATGTTAAAGTTTTGGAAAAGTAATTTGTTGGTTTTTTTTTTTTTTTTTTTTACTGCCATCGTCTTGGTATATTACAGCACAAAACTGTTCTTGTTTAGGGCTTAAAGATACATAAATAAGGTGCAACGAAGCTCTAAAGCTCTGACTTGTGAGCCGAGTCCATGCAGTAGAAGATGTCGTTCAGCCAACCTGAGCCAGTTGGTCCTTCAGTTCGTTGTATTTTGTCACGTTGAAATTTTTCTTGCTGGCCCCTTTATAGAAGTAACGAAGGAACTGTCTGTCCTTAGCATCTGGGTAGACATAATCCTGTGGGGAGAGGGGGGTGAAGTTAGTGTCAGAGCTTCAGGGGTGCTCAGGACGGCTTTGTGCAAATACAATACAGCTGTAATGAAATCAACTGAACTAAGTATTTAATACCGCTTAGAATAGCATTGTCATTGTCACTGGTTTGGCCATAAACCAAACATCACTGCAAGACATTCTTGGGCCTCTGTGACAGACCGACATCGAACAGAGGCACAAAAAAAGGAGGTATAAACTTTGACCTCTGATCATCTGCCTGTGTGGTTCTGAGCGCCGTCTCTGTGAGTCTTGCCTGTTTGGCGAGGATGTAGTAGGCAAACACTCCCATGCTGGTCCCGTAGGTGATGAAGTATGTGACCGGCTCCATGACGTCCCAGGAATACACCCACCAGGTGAGCCAAGCCAGGGCGCCGCCCTGCACTGACAGGATGGCCATGCCGGTCCAGAGAGCCCTGGAGGAATGGAACTCTGCCGAGCGGGACAGCTGCGCCTTCATCTGCAAGCAAACGGAACAAACGGCCTAAAAACCCTGCGCGACAAATCCAATGTCAGACTGATGGCAGAGTGGCGGCCGGGCATCTCGGCGGACCTTCTCCAGCGGGGACAGCTCCTGCTTCAGGTTGTCCAGCTTTTCCAGGAGCTGCCGCTCTTTAAGCAGCTGGTGCTCCGGCAGGTGGAGCGCCGTGTGCAGCAGATGTACGACGTGCTTCATGTCCTCCAGGCCCACAGCTTCCTCACTGGATATACTCTCTGAAAAAAAGAAAACGTTTGAAAGAATGAAAAAAGTGAAACAGAAGGTGAGAGTGGATGAGTCGGACTGCAGAGAGAAACTAGCCGCGGATTAAGACGTCATACTTCTCTCAGGAGCTTGCACGTTATAGACCGCTGTGTTGAGGACAAGCTGGAAGTCCTTGTCCAGCAGAGCGTCGATCAGAGTGAAGTTGGCGACCCGCTCGCCATCTGTCAAGGAAAAGTGCGGCTCTTTGATGAATGCATTGAAATATGTTGGGAAATTGTGCACAGCACCACTGCTACAGTTGTAACACATAATACTTATAAAGAGCCTGAGGCAGAGGTTTGTGTGCAGTGACCTCACAGACATAAACACAATGATGAAACTTAAAGAGCCGTGTCAGAGTTCAGCGTGTTCGTACAGACTTCTCCCCAGAAAACTGTCAAATCTGCTCTTAGTGGAACATAAAAAAAGCATTGCTACATTTTCAGAGGCTGAGAATCGGTGATCCGCGATACTGGAAACAGTCCCAGTTGGTCGAAACACAATCAGAGAACTGCCTGAGAGTTTAAAGGTCAAAGGTCAATAAAAACTCACTGCCTTTGTGTCCCCTTGGAGAACAGATTTTATTTCGTAAAGACTGTCAAATGGGCCCCTTGGTTTCTTGCTACAAATTTAATGGTTCATCTTTTTCTGTTCAATCAGGTTTTCTGAATGTTTGTTTACTCAGGAGAAAATAGGCTGGAAGGAAGGTTTTTTTTTTTACAGGGTTTTCTGCTTTTTTCGCTTCCTTTCTGAAGTCTCTTGATAAGCCTAAGTATGTTTCTGATCTCCTGTATTGAATATTTTGTTGTTTGACATGTCAGAAAACTTGTGTACTAAATGTAAAATGCATAATATAAATAAATTACAAAAAAAAAATCACTGGATCAATAATTCAGTTGAGTAACCTCTTAACAATCCTCAAGGTGGATATTTGACTCGGCTTGCAACAGTGGGGAAATAGAGTAAATGGTTTGTTAAATGATATTCTTTAGCTGTCAAGTGCAACCACTCGGTGCTGCTGATCTGCTTTCTCACACACAATCTGGCCAAACCAGACGGACGGCCCTCAGAGCGAGTCATCGGCTCTGAGCTGACACAAAAATGAGGTGTGCTCGGTGTCGTACCACTGGAGAAAACCGAAGCAACGACTCCGGGGTCCTCCCTCTGCAGATCAGCAATCAGGTCGCCCACGGTCATCAGCATTGGCCTGAGGAAGAAGAGGCATTGCTCCTGCCTGGATGGCAGGGGGACCTCCAGAACCAAGCGGCTGTATTTGTACTTCAATGACACTTCTGCAACACAGCAAGGAAAGAGGGCGAAGTTTTCTGTTTGAGTTTGGTGGGAACATGATGTGGCCGGGGCAGGTTTATGGGAGTGTAGTGACAAAATATTACCACTGGAAGGCGGAACTGCACTGCAGAAGAAAGCCTGACTGATCCCAGGGAGAGCCACTCTGTGTTGAACCTACAATAAAAAGGAAGACAAACAGGTTACAGTTTATTCATCGTCGCCTCCTGCGCTCCCCTCCCTGAGCAAACTGCACATTCAGCAGGAGCTGAAGAGCAAACTGATCCAATTCCTCCAGAACAGAAGCTTTTAAAAGACGTGCACAGGAACCATCTGCTAGCGAGCCACTTCAATTGAGTTCCCTGCGCTCAGCGTGCTGTCAGTCTAAAAGAGTTTTCTTTCGGATTTGCTCGCTTCAATGTTTCTCACTTCCCTCTCTGACCTGCAGCTGATCGCAACGAATCTCTCCACTGAATCTTCCTCCTCTCTGCTAATGCATGGCATTTTAATTAATTGTCAACCCATCTGGAAAGAAAAAGATTTTAATGAAATGTTGGTATAACAGTTGGGAAAAGTATGAAGTCGCAACAGGAGCTGAAGCGTCTCCGACTGTCTTGATTATGCAGAGAGTACCCATAAGGAACAGCTCATTATGCTGCAGTCAGCAAGAGCTCTTCTGTCCTGTGTTTAACATTCACTGGCTGTCGTCCTGCCACTCCTGATGTAATCTTTTAGGCCCAGTCAATATGTGAACCCACTGGGTTCTGCTCAGGTGACATCACATCACATCACAATGTTACTGTGGCCAGACAGGTAAACACAAGTTGGAAGTGTGTAAAACTATCAGAACAAATCAAGCAAGATCCACTTACTATGATAATCACAATGCAAGCAGAAATCTTTGACATTTTCTAAGAAAACCACAACAAAGGCTCCATGTTGTCTAATTGAAATATGTTTTTAGGAGCAAAACACACTTGTGATGGTCTGGAAGGTGCCAGACACCCCCCACCCCCCACCCTCTGCCCCGACCCAGCTCTTCCTCCCCCAGCTGGGAGTTTGTTCAATCAATATTACATTAAAGAGGAGCAGGGGAGTCGTCCATTTGCCAGGCAGGAGAAAGCGGACAAGCCTCAGAGCACAACCATTCACACCAGATGTGCCGTCGCTCACACTCCAGCGGTTCGCATTTTACAGCTTTAATAGCAAAAACAGTGACTGCACACAACAATAAATAACAGACACTTCAGTCTTAATCCAGGAGGTGGCACAAACCACGGAGAACTGTGTTAAATAGAAACGAAGAAAAAGCACCTCCAGCCTTCTTAATCTTTACACGAATCAGTGTACAAGTGTTTGTACGGGTGTTTGCTGATAAAACTGTGCATCACAACTTAAATGTCCCAACAAAAACTGAACAAAGTGATCCCAAAGAGACAAATGGGGTTGTTCAGCTTCCGTAACGTCTCCAGATGCTCCTTTGCAGCTGTGTGGTAGAAATAAAATGCCTGATTTTACTGGCTGTGCATCAGCACAAGGGCCCTCCATGGACAGTGTAAACAAACCAGCACAAATACCGCAGCATTGTGACAACTTTCAATCCATTAATGCTCCATTGAATAAATGGTTACAAATTCCCACAGAAACACTGAAATCAAGCTCTACCATCTGGCAGAAATGTGTACTGCAGATAGACATTTGGAGGGATTAATTAAAGAAATTCTGAGTTGTTTCTTAAAATTCATACTTTGGAGACCCTCAAAACTCCCTTTGTAATCGATGCTTGTGGGTCCCCGCCAGGGCAGCAGTTGGTGGTGGTGGTGGGACTCCTGCTGATGACTAAATACCAGGTTAGCATTTCATCAAAACTGTTGAAAAAGCCTCAATAAATCTGTAATGAGCTCTGGTGACTGATGACACACGATGTGGCCGGGTCGAGATTGGATTTCCCTTGAGAGACGTTTGTCAATGACACCAGTGACAATCAAATGAAGACAAGGTGAGGTGTTACATGTAGTGTTTTTCACCGAGACACTTTTCTATCTTTTCTTCCGTGTTTTTGTTAAACTAACAGTATATATATATTACAAACTCAGTGGCTCCAGATAATCGCTGAAATGAAACATGGTCAAACAAAATTATTCAACAGTTGAACTTTCTGACAAATGAAGAGTTAAAGTCAGCCTGCAGATAAATCACCGGGGTGTTAAATAGCTTGAGGAGGCCATTTGTACGTCACAGGTGGTGCTGCAGCTCTGGCGCCTCATTAAAGAGAGCGGGTACGGTGGTGCCGTTCAACACGCACAGTGGGTGCATGGAAACAAAAAAGCATATTCATATCACTCCCATTAGCAAGCAGGCCGTGTCGGAGGTGGTTTAACAGGAACGTAAATCAAGTGACATTTTGCACTCTGTGCAGTGATGCCCAACTAATGTGAGAGCGGGCGACCTGGAGCCAAGCATGAAGGGCGGGGGCACAATGTTTGTCCCTGCACTGAATGTGGCTGCGCGTGCGCAAGTTCAGTGACCACAGTCGATTCAACGGCCGACTGCCTCCACACATTTTATATACATACAGACTGTGTACACACATTCCCGGTACTAAATCAGCAGTATATGGCTACTGCAGATATTCAGCCTGAGAGCTGCGTGATGGATGACTGTCCACATCCAACGGTCAGCTCCTGATCTCTGTAATTACTGTCCGTTAGTCACGTCGCCATAAACACTGATCCTTATGTGTTCTCCACTGCATGTGGCAGACAAATGCACTTGCACAGCAATACAATGACAATAGATATATAATTACCCAAGATGCTTTTTCATTTACAGCCACACTCTCAATGCAGTTTGGGAAAAGTGTGCTGTATGTGTGTGTGTATATATACGTATATATACATTATACACATGTACGTGTGTGACATGACAGAAAGGCATTAGACAAGCTCATTGGTCTGAGTGATAATGACTCTCCGGAGCAACTACATTAGCAACTCTGCAACTTTTTCAATGACTCTGAAGGAAATATTTTTTTATTAGTTGTAAATGTGATAATTTATGAGTCAATATTAACTCGCTGCCTTTTACCAAACGCAGAGGCAGTGAGTGTCATTAGCTGTGTGGATATTTGCTCATAAACCCACATGTCTATCCATCCATCCATCCATCCATCCATCCCGAGGTGGATCCCATCTGACAAAGGTGCTTGGCAGGTTGCACCCTGGACAGGAGGCTGGTTCTAATACAAACAATCACACTTACACAGGCACAGCCCTTTTTATTCTTAGAGTCAAATAACCTCACGGACACGTGTTTGCCTTGTTGGAGGACAAGGAGCACACAAAGAAAACTCACGGAGGGAGAACATGTGCTCTTGACACAGAAAAAACTACGCTGCCAGTGAGACAATCTGAACTGTGGCCCAAACCTCTTTGGAGTAAGACAGTACAGAGAAACCACACATCTGCTAAACCAATATTGTAAAAATCTACAGCAGACAAGAACTTTATGATCATCAATAAAGGTGTGTGGCAATTGCTGGATCATCTTTAAAGGCAACAACAAACAGCGGCAAAATCAACTATTTTCTTTTATGTCAAAGTGTTCATTCCTGAACCAAGCAGTCTCTCTTTTCTTTTTCAGTCATTGTATCCAAACTATTGATGTCGCTACATGACAAGGAAAACAAGTTGTTGTTTAGAGATGCTTCACTAATGCAGTTTGATCATCAGATTTTCATGTCTGACTTTGTCTTTACAAACTAAAAAATCTTGCATTGCGCCTGATGTATGATGACCAGAGGTGATCAGACTCAAACATAACAAGGTCACAACTGCGGCGCCAGAACGAAGGTGAAAAATCCCTTTCTGAGCCCATGAAGTGTTCACATGCACAGACAAGAGACACACCCAGGGATTATGTGCTCACAAAGGGCTGTAAAACACTGCAGGGTTGAACACAGTACCGCTGAACAAGCCCATGCAAAACAGACACACACAAGTGACAGGTAGTCACGCCTGCTCCACGCTGGAAGACATGCCTGCACAGAGAGCTGCTGCTCCTCGACGATATTACTATTGGCTCCTTAATTGGGAATGTGTCTGCTTATCAAAATGGAGCACGCTCCCCGGCCGCACAGCCAATCAATATTCTGAGTGCACGGGCGCCGCTATCGCTATCTATTGTCCTTCACACATGCTGTGAGTCAATTTGGAGCTGCGGTGAACGGAGCGACGCATTTGCCCCTCATCACCGACTCACCCCTTCCAACTGTTCTCTTGCAGAACAATCAGCCAAAGGTGTGTTTACCCCTGAAGCCACGTGTTTCTTATTTATGCCACGTCAACAGGGAGATAGATGAGGCTGGGCGAACAGTGGAGTGTGAAAAAGTTGGAAATATGGCGACAAAGTGCGAGCTCCTTTCCCCCTCGCCAAATCAGGCTGCAGCTTCCTGCCTGAACACTGTCGAGCTCTGTGGTGGTGACAGGCAGCCTCATTTCTCCCGGCAGACTTTCAGCGGGTCACTCCATTATGAATCCTGTCACAACTGAGATATGGCCTTTTGCATCACAACCTCCTGAAGGAACCCCCCCCCCCCCTGCACACCACCAGCTTGACTAAGAGGAGGAAGGGGAGCTTTTTAACGTGGTCGCAGGAAGATGACTTATGATATCTCACAGACATGACTGGAAACAGAGAAGGGGGAGGAAAAAAAAAAAGAAGTCGGGTGTTATATAGAGCATGGAGAGAGACGGGCTGAAAAACGAAGGCTGCCAGGAAGAGAAATTGAATTACTTGCCGTTGCCTTCGTGATTGAGAACAGCCAGCACTCTACCATGAAAATGATTTGCATTGAACCATTTATCTTCTCTTTTCCAGTGAATGATCCAGTCTGGTTAGGAGTATAAAAAGCGGGTACAGTGGGAAGAGGAGCCCCACAGAACGACGGCCTGAGTAAAGATTCTCTGGCAAGAAAACGACAAACTAAATGCTCGTCACAAGGAAAGAAACAACAGAAGTGGGTGGTGCAGGATGCCAAACTCAGGAAGAAGTATTCATTCTCCTTTTTTTGATGTTCACTCTGTCAGCTTAGCGTCACTCTTTTCAAATGTTCATCTCTGACGCAACACTCTGAATAAAAATGAAGCTTCAATCATCGACTCTGTGTGCCACAGGACAGCAGCACAACACTGAAGCACGAGGGCCAAAGATGTGAAGGAGCGCTTCCCAAGCAGTGAAACCAAACATTGTGGGAATCTCGCATGTGGTCACACGTAATGAGGCAATGCTTCATCACAAGGTCGCACACCAAGATCGCTGGAAGCAATCCTGAGTGAAAATGAGTTTGCTTTTTTGCTTTTGCGTATCAGTGAACGGCTTCCTTGACTGATGACTGCATGACTACTGGCTGTTATAATGCTGTGCTATGAGGCGGCACGAGCAATATTGCCAGTTTGACGGCAGAACTTTAACTTCACAGAGTTGCTATGACCACTCTGAGAGCTTGCACGTTTCTGCCAACTCTGTTCCTTAAAAAAATATCATGGCAGCCACAAGCTTCCAAAGGTTAAGAGTCTATATTAACAAATATATGGAAACAACTAAGTGTTACAAAAATGTCAAATGTGTTATTGAGGCACGAGACAAGAACTATACACACCAATTACAGAGTTTGTTTGTTCAAATCTGTTTATGAAATTAATACTGACCATTTGCTTTCTAAGGACCTTTAATCCACCTGAGTGTGATTGAATATAATTTTGAGGTGAAAACCAAACACAGTCCTCAAATTCATGTCAAATGTTTGGGAACAGAACAGAACTACCTTTATACCTTTGCAAAACGTAAGTATGTCTGAAGCTGCAAGCAGCGGTTCAAATCTTTAATGTTATTCTAGTTGGGAGGTAATATGTGCAGAGCTACTGCAGGCAGAATCTTGTACTTTTCTTTGATCGTAAACTGTGACAGCAAAAATAAACTGTAGGAAATTGTCTTTGGAGAGTAAAAATCTGTGTAAACGAGTTATTAAAACTCACAACTCTAACACAACATGCTGTAATGCTGAACTCAGCTGCTGCACTGTAAAGGCTTTAAAATGAAGTGCCAGAGAAGGATATCAGGTTTAAGATATGTGGGCTGCGACGCAAGTCCGAGAGACTGGAAGCACACTTTATTACCAGCTTCTATTCCACCGTCTGATGCTTGTACATCTGTGGATGCCATCCAAATAAAGAGCATCCACTCTTCCACTACAGCAGAGTCACGACTAAAGTTCCGCTGGAATCAAATCTCCTCCATCTTTACAGATGAAGCCAGACGAACCGATGAAAAGTGCGAGGCCGCAGACAGAGCCAGCTGTCGGCTAAAGAAGTCTGTCACATAGCAGCGCCGCCCTGTTGACCTTCTGGGATTTTGGGCGCGATATTCAGAATAAAAACAGGATATTCTGCATACGCACTGTGTTTCAGCATTGTGCTGCGCCGTCACTCAGGCGAGTCGATCTCCCTCAGAACACGTGTTCAGTAAATGTGCTCAACAGCTCAAACGGATCGCTGACGCGCACACTCACAGACAACAACAGTGGATCGACAAACTGCTCAACGGCCACAAATCATAACTTCTGCTCAAGCATTGACATCTCATTTCGGAAATGCATTTCATGCTCGATACACAGAAGCAGAGTCTTCCTCTTCTTTGTCCAGCAATTACTTTTCACCACTGGATGCACAGGAGCTAAACTGATATTGATTGTTCTGTCGGAGCAGCGGGAAAAAACTACAAACAAAATGCCACACAGCTCCTTTTATGTGTTTCATTTTGGCAATGCAGAGTGCAACTGCATAATGCTGCCCTATCGATTGATGATGAGGAAGAAACCGCTCAATGGCAAAATTCCTCAATGGCCTGAAATAGTTGTTGCCTCTTGAGTGAAAGTGCGCTTTGGCAACCGTGCACTCGCATAGACTCTGTGAGGAGAAGGTTCATCCTGCGTTTTATTGGAGGGGACAACAATATGGCAGCAGCCCGACTCCCACAAGAGATCAGACCTGCTTCCTCCACTGGCTGCTCATTACTTAGTTCTTTTCTCCTCGTGGTTCAACTCAATTGCTGTTACGAGGGGCAGTGAACCAGTGATTTATGGCAGCGATGTGCCAGTTAAGCAGGTCTTTAGTGTCCAGCTTCTGTGTGTGTGTGTGTGTGCGTGTGACCCTTGACTGACTCCTCAATCACATGAAATCAATTCATTATTGTGTGAAACCAGCTGATTGCTCTATAGATGGTGGCACTGATATTCGACACACTGGTACATTTCAATATAATGTAAACTGCTCTGTTATTACGAGTGCTGCACACATTGACATGCAGCATTTCTTCCCAAGTGTTTTTTTTCCCCAAGGCAACGTGATCGAGAGTTTGGAGTTGGATGAATATCTGCCAGAAACAGGAAATTACACAGCAACAGAGCCCGCCTGCCTGACGTTACACCCGATATCTTTCCCTCTGGTATCAGATGATGACGCTATCTGCAGCTTGCAGGCAGCGTCCCTGTGGATGGAGCCTGGAGGTTAAAGGCACTGACCTTGTAATTGCTGCGACTCCTCTCGCACATCTTTCCCAATTCTTATCCTGAGTTCATCTGCTGAATAACAACAGTGGTGTAGTAATCTGCTTAAGTTACGGGGTGGCTCTGGCTCAGCTGGGAGAGCGAATTGTCTCCTAATCCAAAGGTTGGTGGTTTGATCATCTCGTCCAATCCATTAACTGTGCCTCAGTTGAGTAGCAGATACACTACTGTTTTTGAAGGCATATTTTGACAACACACCACCTGTTTAGCATTAGATGCTTCGTGGGTATGTCACTATGTTTTCTTCCTTCACTCATCCTCTTTTTTCTCCAACAGGTTTGTTTTTTGCACATTTCTCTTTTGGTGTATTTGTTTTTATGTGTCAATTTGCTGGCTTTGCACATCTTCTTTTATCTGTTGCTGTGTGAACGTTGTTGTGCTGACCACTTGAAAGTCCTTTAAGATCCCTCCGTCTGAAGTGTATTGAAATTTGCAGGTCTAATTGAGTGAGTGGAAAACAACAGGAAACTACAGCTGCAATTTCATATAGGATTCAGTCTAAAAATAAAACTCATCTGAATCACTCTTCCATGCAGGAGTGACTCATGACAGCTTGCTCCATCTGACAGATTGTTTTATTTTCGGTCACACAAACTCAACGCCAGCGTTCGCTTGGTGAGAGAAGGCAACCGCTGTGTTGAGCGAACCGGGACGTGCTGTTCCACTTGCACAGTCAGAGACTTAAGGCTCCCGGTTGGGATCTGCCTGCTAGCCGCTTTGCTGACCACTGCAGTTTTGTGTGAAGGATAATAGAAGATGGGTTTTAAAATGTTGCATTTAACAGCTCATTTTTGAAACCCCCATAAAACTGAATCCATACGATCAAACCAACCTTCATTGTGATGCATTAATGCAACGCAAGGTTTGACTTTCAGCCAGCTGGACACGGAGACCATTGATGAGCAACAGCTCGTGAAGCAAAAAAAAGGGACACTAGTCGATTATTACCTTTTGTGCTGAAAGGCAGCAGAGTGTGGTGAAATTCGTAGGTCCTTCTGAGCTGGTGAAAGACACGTCTCTATGTCAGGTCTGAAGGTTTATTAAGCAGTCTGACCACAGTGTCTTCCTGCAAATGAGGGAGTGATCTGAAGCCTCAGGGGAGCTAACTGACGAGTAACCTCTATAAATGAGAGGATGTGACGAGAATTCAGAGATATTGAGACTTGTGGAGTTTCAGGACAGAGCCCACAGCACAGACACCTCCCTCTTCCCCTTTAAATTGTGTCTGGTTTGGGAAATCTCCCACAAACTTTCCTTGATAAGCATACATTTGTTTAACATGAAGGTGCTTTTTTTTTTAACTTCTGATGCTTTCAATTGGGAATTCAGACACTGACCTGTAGAAAACAAGTTGAAAAACAAAACTATTCCTTGAAATACGTCTTTGAGGATGAAACCAAGAGTCAGTGTGATCGAGCATTAGTGAAGATGTCACTTGAAAACCAGAAAGTCAACCACAAGTTACAATTACACTGAACATTATCAAATAAACAGGATCTAAATTGTCCACAAGTATGACAAGTATGTGAGTGAACGTGTGTCTTTATGTTTGGTCTGTGATGGACTGATGAACCATCTGAGTTAAGTTTGTTACAGCAGGTGACTAATGCCTCTACAAAAGGAAAGCTCTCATCCAGGTGAGTTTAGAAATGTGGGGTTTATGAGAGGCCGTGAAGGAGATGAACGTACAAAAACTGCTGTAATACCCCTGAATTGAATCTATAAAGTCAAGTTCAGGCGCACCTACAGCGCAGGAATGATGAGATTGCAGACATATTTAGATCACCTAAAGCCCCGTGGAGTCGGGTAATGCGCTTGAATAATGAATGACTGTAAGTCCTGTTTGAACATTACTGGAGACAGAAGTACAGAGTAAATGGTGTCAGATGGAAACGTCAGCGCAACCTAAAGTAACTCGGCGTCAGTCACAAGTGTCTGAAACACCTTTCCTGCACATAAGCAGGTACATCTTTTTTAAAAGTAGGGAGACTGAAGTTCAAACAGCGGCGGAAATTGAATTTAGAGACTCAAAGCGAGCACAACAAACTGCCTCCACAAAGCAGGAAGCCCCGCAGACTTGATCTGCTCCGTGTTGGCGCAGCAAAGTTAAGCGGTCGCAGTCTTACCCTGTTCAGAAATGCAGCCGGGCTGCTGTGCGCCAGACCGCCACGGCCCACCAGGACACTTCCCCAAAGTCTGGCCGTAACTTTGCCGACCATCCGCACCGAGGCCATCTTCAGCTGTCTCCCTTTAGCTGTCCTGTCGTGGCATGCCGGGAGCAGATAGTTCCAGAGTGGGAGTGCCTCTCAGTCCCGCTCAGCCTCTCCGCGACGGGCGACAGTCAGTGAAAACAACCGCAGCTGAGACGAGAGCTCCGGGACCGAAGGGAGGAAGACAACCGCCCGAGCTGCATACCGTTTCCTCCTGGCAACACCCGCCGTCCGAGCCACACTCCGCTTCCTTTGCCCCCTCCCTTTTGTCTCTCTGGTTGTATTGCATGGAACATCCAGCAGGGCGCCCTGAGTGCCCGCCCAACACGCAGGAATGTTTGTTTGCACTGCAACAGAAAACTATCGTACTCGTCCAAGCAGAGAGTCAGGGACGATACAGAAACGTGGACGCTTTGTTGTCGTGGTTCAGTTGACTTTGTTGACTACTTTCAGTCCATGTAAACCTCATGTTTGGCTCGGTAAACCCTCTTTCTACCCAGCTCATCTATCGTGTGATGGTAACTAATAACTATGATCTTCTAAAAATTTGATATCATTTTACTCAGCTTTATTGAACGACCTTAATTCCCCCGTTGTTCAATTCTGTTTTATCTTGTTTTACTTGATGGAATTTTGCTTTCTTTTTTTTTTATCTCAGTTAAAAAAAACATTATTTTCTCGAGTTTTTACTTTTTCGTGGTTGATGTCTGATAGTGAATGGGCTTGATTGTTTTTTACACAGCAGCATTATTATATATAAAAGCAATTGACATAAGAGCAGCTGGTATTTG
>JAUESF010000074.1:8725480-8744344 GCA_032274765.1 Malacoctenus tetranemus | reverse complement strand
ACACACACACACACACACACACACACACACACACACACACACACACACACACACACACACACACACACACGATAGAAAGCAGGTTTCGGAGGATAAAGGTGCTTGCATGCTCACCATGGTAAATGCACTTGACTTGTGAAGCCCAATTTGTACAGCTCAGCAGCCTGTGAGCATTTTAACTAAGAAAATATCTGGATGGCTCTGAATCATTGTGGTACAAAGACAAAGAAATTATTGTGTGAAACAAAGCCATCATAAAAGAGTTAAAAATTAGCTTATTTTCTCAATTCTACCCAAACCTTACACATAAAGATTAATATGATTTTTCGATTAAATTATTTCATTTTTTCTTGAATTTTTTAAAATTTTTCACCAAACTGAGCATGTTTTGGAAATATTGCATTTAATAAAGCAGAATTTCATCATACTAGATGAAAAAAAGTTAAATTGAGAGAGATAATGGAAGCCAGCTGTTCCATTTTCTTCTTTAATTTAGGTAAAAATCAAGGCTTTCTTCTCTCCCTCCAAGACGTTTAAAAAAAACCTTTTCCTCAAACATGCTACAAAATCACAAGCACCTGTCCATCATCTTGTCTGAATAGTCGCCTCCCTTTTCATCTAAGCTGAATTTATGTTTGAGTTTCCTCTGACCTGACTTCTTGCCGCCGTTGCTTTCTGCCAATTAGTTTCCAAACCCATCTGAGCAAGTTCCCATTTGAGCCTGTGTGATTTAGTGAGGACAATTACTCCTTTTACTTGCAGTGTAGTACCAAGACTTTAAGGCTCAGCAGCTTGTTGTGGGAGCGAGGGTAAATACGCTTCTGTTTGAGGAAATGTTGATGGCGAAATCACAGTGTTTCATCCGCGATTAACATTATTTATGACATTGTTTGGTCTGGGCTTAGCAGTAAGAAATTAATGATAGATTTTTCGAAGGCCATAAACACAATCTTTTCTGGTGCCAAGCCAATGGTTAAATATAAATTAGGAAGAAAGCGAGAGATCAATGGGGTTTCTATCACTCTCAAATCCCCATTGCTTTCTGCTCTGTTTGATGTCTCGAGTGAAGAGCTCATTCACACTGAAATCAAAGACCTGTCATTTTTTGTTGCAGTAAGAGCAGATAATATCACGGTATGGGACTTTGGGTATGGGTTAGTTTTTTAAGCTTTTAGGAAATTGTTGTTTCCACTGGGAGGTTTAAGTCGGGCTTGATTTCGACTGCGTTGTCTGCTGACCAGCATGTTTACACCACTTACTGATCATCCTCAGGGACCAATAATCGGCCTCGTGGGAACACAAACCAAGCTGATAATACACACTTATTTTGGTGAATTCTACATGTGAAGCACAATTAATTGATACATTTTTATCAAGCAGTTGTACTTAAAATAACCTTTCTTAAACTATGGGTCAGCAAACCACATACAAGCCTTTTTTTCTGAATTTTCAGATTCCAACAGATTCAATATCTGTAGTGTTACAATCACAAGTGACTGACTATCCTCATAGTGAAATAACTCAGCATGCTTGTGTTTCACCTGGTTCTAACTCTTTCATGACTCTTCCACTATTTCAAGTAACTTTGCTGACTGTAAACGTTTTTGAAGTGTCACTTTCCGTCTCCTCGGGTTACTGTAACAGCTTCAGTCACGTTTATAAATTTTGATTCTTGTGCATAAGATGAACAAAGTAAAACTTCCAGAAAACATGCACCCAATTTAGGCGCCTAACAAACGCTGCACGCCCACTCCCAGGATACAGGCTGTTCTTGTCTGCTTTAAAAGCAGCTCCACATGTTGCTGAATATGTTTAGCGACGTTGCTCTTGTTTCTTCTGAATCAGTGCATCACTTTGTTCAACAGCTCAACATACACAGTATATTATATCAATGCAGGTGAAAAATTACATGGGGAGCCCAAAGCAGATGTCTCTTCTGCAGCTCTCTCAACTTGCAAACGAAACACACATGGGACACTGGGTGTTTCATCAGTGTATATGTTGGTCTGTCCTCCAATTTGCAACAAATGATGACAGCAGTGTTTGGCAAATTAGAAAAAGCTGAAAATATTTCAGCCACTCCAAATTTTCAGCCTGGTTTTCCCTCTATCACAAATTGTTATCAATTATCAAATTCTCTATTTAGAAGCTTTATTTTTTTCTATTGTATTTGCTATTATTTTCTTTTTTCCTCGAGCATTTAACAAGTTCCGATTGTGTGATGAAGCTGCTTTTTTTGTCTTCGATGAAACTTGAACATTTCAGAGAAAGTGAAATTGATATTCTGTTCGCCAGAGGCTGCAGCACTTAGTTATCTCCTGCAGTAACCAGATAGTACTAAAATTTATCTGGAAGCCAGTGTGACCCCCCCTCCCACTCCCCCATCTTTTCCCATCTCCCATTAACCTCAACATTTAACAGCACTACTACCTTATAAGCACCATAAAGAGTCCACATGTAGTGACTCGTTCATCAGTGCTGACCCCCGTGCTCTCTTCTGGTTTGCCTGATTGTGTTTCTGCTACAAAAGGTCTTATTTCTACAAACTGTGTCAGGATGTTTGTCACTGCTTTCTTAGCAACATGAACCCCACAGTCACATTTTTCACAGAGTAACGATCTTGCACTTGGTTCCCTCAGTTCTGACACCATGTTTCCCCTTCGTCATGACAAATTTCATCCAGCAATGAATGGATGGAAACCTGAAGTATACAGACATAATCATCACTGGTCAGAAATGACTGTAAATTCATTTTCTATGAACAATTTCTCTGAAGAGCAGATCAAGAAATGGATTCATCTGCATATTTATTCTCAGATACAGAACAAGTTACATCGAATTTCACTGTTTTGCACAGAAGTATTTAAGATTAACCTCAAACTTAAGAGTTATTTCCCTCATAACATAAGTGTATAGTACACTTACTGGGCTGTCATCAACACAAACACTGATTAAACTCAGATAAGTAGGAAATACACACAAACAATGACAGATAACTATTGATCCACTTGTCCTCTCCTCATGAGATCAGCAGAAGCAGGTGCAATTGATGTAAAGGTAGCTCACTCACTGTCCCAAAAGCTTGATAGAAAACAGACCTCTGAAGTTATTGTATTACAACAAGTTGCGGTCTCATGTCAGAAAAAGATCAATCCCAGAATCTCCATACTGTGATTCACAAATGACAGATGAGAGGGGAAACCTGAAACAACACGTGACAGTTTGAACTGACAGGCAACATCCAGCATGCTGCCTCATTGCAGGGGGGAGGGGAGGTTAATGAGACGCAGGTGTAGATAATTAAGACAATGGTTGCAATCAGAGCAAAGAGAAACATCTGGGCAGAAAGAGAGGACTCTCAAAATGACAGAATTGTGTTAAAAACAACACAAAAAGGGGGAAACTCGACTGTTGAATTGAAAAACCATCTGATTTTACCTCTATTGAGGGTTTGTGATTCTCTCTCTCCTTTTTTTTAATCAAAGTAGAATTTCTTTTGCATTTTTCCATTGATTTAGCAAACACTTATCAATCCCAACACTTGAAGCACAGTGTCCGTCATCACTTTCATCCCCACAAAAAAAGATCTAAAAAAACATTTACATCACAGTAACTGAACATATTGCATACAATAGGCATGGTACAATATTTGGGATCAAAGACAAACCTCTGAATTTGCTTGACTTAAAGATTCTTCATTTCACCAGCTGATAGAGGGGCTAATATTTGTCTGACGTCTCTTGTTCGGCAGAACCTGATCACAGCAGATATGAAGCAGTATTACAGGGGCTTACGATGCCAGCTTCCATTTAGATTTTGCTTGTAAAGTCACAGTGGAAACCCACACAGCACATCACTGACAATAATGAGATGGGACAAAAAACAAACCACAAGCTGCTACAAAAAAAACTTCTGGTTCTGTCACACGTCATGAGAAGACCACTCGATGCAAATAAGTGCTTGTGTGTGACGGAAAGAGTAAGAGAGCGCAGGAGATGCTATTGCTGCGATTGTGTGCGGACTGTGGATTTTAATTGTGCTGCGCCCAGAATGCCTCCACCAATCAGAGGGATTACTCTGGCACGCTTCAGGGTGACCGCAGAGGAACAAAAAAACAAATTCTAGGCAAACAAACCAGGCCTGATCCGGAGCCGTGGAGCCCCTCCCGTCTCTGCCGTAACAGAGCTGTCACAGGACCTTCAGCTCCCTGCACTCATCCACGCTCACTCCTTCAAATGTACACCCTGGATCTTTCTTCCTACCCCAAATCTTTCCTTTTTCTCTCTCCTCTTTTTTGACTTTCCTATTCCTTCTCCCTTTCTATCTCCATTCTCTGGGTGCCCCCCCCCCTCCTCCCTTCTTCTCCCTCTGTGTCACTCAGCCCATCTGGGCTGTCTGGTGGAGTTGGGAACATCGGTCCCTGTCAGGGGAGCTCAGTGGGGCCCTGTTGAAGACACAAAGGGCGGATTACTGCAGCTGCCAGTCACACTAAGACCCATACAGCAACTCTTCGGAGTCTATACCAGTGTCCTCAAGCCTCACACCCGTCCCTATCACAAAGGGACATCATTAGCTCCGACACAATGGAGCCCCCCGCTCACGCCGTCTTAAGCAACGCTGCAATGAGGCCCACAAATAGCGTGATTAGCGCCGATAATATGCATGTGTAATGTATGCTGAAGGAGTGTCATCTGCTTAAAATAGGCATGAGGGCATTGTTTTTAGTGAGCATCTTTTAAAGAGAATTTGTGTCATGTCTTTTTTTTTTTTTAATTGCGCAAGCTCTGAGTGGTTTGTTTTTGCAGTATGTCCATAAACATCTTTATCCTCGTGTTAACTTTAAGCACTGAATGGCATTCGTACGCCTGATCATCTCTGCTTTTTTAAAATGTGATGAAGTTAAGAGGTACAAAGTTTGATGGAGACGCCATTTCCTTTGCTTTCCTGTAAAAAAAACTTTAAAAACAATGGTTGAATGTCGATGGATTAAACTCAAACCTCATAAAATCATAATGCTCAACTGGAAGGTAATATTATATATTAAGCACATTTAATTATACATCAAAAAGTGTGTTTTAATTGGACTTTCCAGTGGAATTTCACAACTCATGATGATGGCACCTGCAGATTATTTTTTTTCTGTCTGAGAAATCATTACAATTGCAAGAACAAAGGATTCCCCACGCATCGCTCCAGCAACATAAAACAACCAGAAAACACAGAGTCTTCAGTTTGTACTGATTTAATCACTTCGTGAACCATTAAAATATTGGTATGATGCTTTGTGGGAGCAAGTTTTTTTCCCTCATTTTTATCCAGTATGACTGAGGCCAAGTCTGGAGGACAGTTCATGCCGAGCAGCTGATTGAATCTGCTAAAGCAATGACACCAAACAATGCTCATATCTAATGCACCATTGCCCATTTGTAGTCATCAACACTACCGAGTGTTTGAGTTCTAAAGACGGACAAAGATCATTCGTCCACTTGCACGAAGGGTTCAGCTTTCTAACTTTCGAAGGACTGAGATTGTTTGCCTCCTCTTCCGTCAGTGGTCCTGTTAGTCCACTGAAAATCTGCATCCATGAGGATCAAAGGGTCAACAGCACTGGTTGTTGTGTCCGTGATCCTAAGAAATCTGGGCAAAACATCTCCTTTACTTGATGTTGCTTTTCCTCCGGGTGTCGACTGAGACCTACAGGAACACTTTGACACTCGGAGCAAAAAAAAGACATTTTCCTGCTGTTGGAGGCTCAAACGAGGAAATCAATATTGAGTTCATATCTCTTGGTTAGATATGAGGCTCCAACCAGCAGTGGGTAATCTCACTATTGCTTAGAGAGAAGAAATGTGGAAAAAAAACAGGTGTGTTGGTGAACTCTGCAGTGGGTAAAAAAACGAAATAACATCAGATTCAATTTGAAATCTCACCAAACTGTCTGTTTACTGAGTTAAAAAAAGCAACCCTTAACCTACTAGAGAGACGAGCATCAAGGTGGTTTATAGATAAACGATATCCAAATTTAAATTGATAAACAAGTGCACAGGATGATGCACTGTGTAAAATTGATCAAATCTTTGACGCTGTTTTTACATCCTTATGTCTTATTTTTACATTCAATAATCAAAGAGGTTCTCCTGTATTTTTAATGATGAATGATTCTTGTGTATATAAATTGTTCTGTTATCAGCCAGATGACTTATCTTAACGTGTCAGTGTATGAATGTGCTGAGTTTAGACAAGCCAACAATAAAGTGTGTCTGGAAGGTGTGATTAAGTCTTTGGGAATGTCTTTAAAGTCTAAACCTGGACAAGTGAGTGTCTGAAAGGAGAGGAAACACTCACATGTTTTATGTGGGGTGGGCGGAGTTTCTGTCCGCAAAAATGCGCGAATGTTACGCGTGTCATTGTCAAAAACTTGGCTTCCCCTAAATCATTATGTTGATTTTATTTCCTCACATCAGTCGCGTTCTTTGTCTCCACTGCTGAGGTTTGCGGTACCTTTGCATTTGCAAAGACTTGGAGAGATTTAGGCCCCCAAAAAAAGGAGAGAGTGAAAAGATTAAGGCAGAGTGAGTCCTGGATGAAGATGAAAACAGAAATGCACGAGGGAGACATGTTTATGAGCATCACCACAAGTCAAAGCCGGGACGAGTCCGGAGGAGCCCTGAAATCAAAGAGAGCAAATGGCAATAACAGTGCTGGAAAGAAGCAAACTCTGGAAAAATCAACAGGAGCAGTCGGTCACCATTGAATAGAATAGCTTCTTCATCCATGGGAGCTACATGTGGGGAAATCTGGAAACATCGGACAAGAGTTTACACAACATTTGGCCAGGTCTCCTGCTGTGAAATGTCTTTAAGGTGCGGTGGCACTCAGTCTCGGTCTGACAGGCCTTTTCGTGACT
Organism: Malacoctenus tetranemus; assembly: GCA_032274765.1. NCBI lineage: Eukaryota > Metazoa > Chordata > Actinopteri > Blenniiformes > Labrisomidae > Malacoctenus > Malacoctenus tetranemus. Next base: position 8,737,437 of record JAUESF010000074.1, on the reverse strand, counting down.
AGACTTTATGAAGCAGATGGCAGGGCATGAAGGCTCTTGGCACCGCCGCTTTAATATACATCCTCTGGGATTTTACTGTTTCAAATTTGGCTCAAATTGAGCCACAACTTGGGTGAGACCGAAGCCAAGAGTTCAGACGCTCCTCAGGCCACATATTCAAGCGGTAATAAAATTAGCAACAAGACAAAACAAGCTGTAGATTTAACAGTAGACGGTTGGTCTCGGGGGCCCCCCGCACTGCATGTGCGGCACTTGAGAAAATACTACCTGCAACCACATGTCAGAGCTGAAAAGAACTGGGAGGGGAAAATATGACATTTCCAGTTGAGAGTCGGTGCAGAAACGAAGGCCAGTGACGGAGAGGCGAGGCCGGGCTTTCATCTTCCCTCCCAGACCGACAAGAACAATAACACACTCATTTACCAACACATGAAGTCTTGCATGCACACAAACATAAACCTCAGCTCACATTTTCCAGCATCTTTTTTCAGCACTCGCGTACACAATCCCAGACAGAACTTTTAAACTGGTGTTTCATATAAGAAAGCTGTTTAACATGGCAAAACACAATCGTTTTTTTTTTGTTTTTTTTTTTACAGTAAATAGACTCCAAAATGGTTAATCACTGCTTTTATCAGGAGTAATTAAAAGTGGTGACAGGCTAAGTAAATCACATTTGTCTGCTCAAGATTACGGCTATTCTTTTTTTACTCCCTTGCCTAAGGCCTGCCAAGAAGAAATGACTCATTTGCAACAATTTCTTCATGTTGGGAGACGTGGGGGGAAAGTCCTTAGACAAAGGGAGGGGAAAGAAATGAGTTGTTTCCCCACTCCCTAAGAGTCAAATAGACTGTTTTAAAAAGGAAATAGAAAAAGATAGAAAGGCACAAGCCCACTCATCTATTTCGCCCTAAATGCAACAGAGAAGGGAAGCCAAGGTGCCCGACTAAACCTGTCAAATTGGCATCCTGTGTCTGTAAATGTTTCCCTCTCTAGTAACAACCTCTGGGATTCACATCCTTTACTTCAGCGAGATAAGAAGAAATCAATCAGCACAAGTAAGTATCACACTCCAGTGGTTTTTTAACAGTTACTATCCTGCTGGTGCACACAGGAAACCAGCTACCAATCTGGTGAAATATTGCCTGCTGAGGCTCTGTACACAGACCCCCCCCCCCTGCGGTGGGCTCCCACACCATCGTGATCGCCTGAAATCAAGCCCACGGAGGATGTAAATATGCTCAATAACAAACCAAAATAGACACATGGCTGCAAAAATGAAAAGACTCGCCCAAATAAATAAATTGTATATGAAAAAAAGGAAATAAACAAAGTTTGGGATCTTCCAAATAAGAATAAAACCTGGTGAGCATCAAGAGACTGAGAGACTCACACCAGGATAGTTTAAGTAAGTGTGACTGGGTGGAGAACGGATTTGGTTTGGTTGGGTTTCACACCACATTTTCAAAAGGGGACCAAAAAAGGGGGTCTGAACAACGTCATGTAGTCACATCAGGTGTTCGTGAGGGGGCGGCATTGCCTGAAATGGGTACTCACCGGAGGGAGAAAAAAAGAGCACGTATCATTAGAAAACACAGCCTATTGATTGGGAGACACACAGGGAACATGTAGAGCCCAGACAGCGAGAGACTAGGCGTTGCTATGGTTACACAGACGCTGAGAGCGATGCTCCATGGTTGCTCTCTCTCTCTCTCTCTCTCGGCTGCTTCAAATCTTTTTTGCCTTTTACATCAGCTACAAAGTCCACCATAGTTAATGGTCAACAGCACCAAGAACCGCAAATCCCAGGTTGCTTGTTTGAACCACACCACAGTTCAAATGAGCGTTCACACCCACCAAAATAAAGCAGAACAACTGAGGAATCCAAGACCGACGCTTCTTTGGTTGGTTGATGGTCATAAATTACAAAACTGAGTTTGCTGTTGTGGATTATAAAGACAGCCTAATGCGTGTATAGCTACAGAAAAGTGATCAGTGGATGCACAAGGTGAATGTAGGACAGTTTAGGATGGACAGAATCCACCTAAAGATCTATTGTTTCGTCGATGTTTTATTTCTATTTTCCCTCTGTTTTCCCCCAAAAGCTTCTGCAGTCGCTGGCTGAGCGTGTGAGCGATTGAAAGATGGACAACTACATTTCTAAGGTTATTCAAACAGCACGTTAAAAAAAAGGACTTTCACAATAAGCCTTGAATCAGCAGATATGATTCCAGCCAATGCTGAAGTTGCTGCTCTTCAGTCACTCTTCAGTCACATATTATTTTGGAGCCCCCCCCCCTCCAGTGGTGCTGATGTAAACAAAGAGTTACACAGGATTAACTCTCTGGAGGTACTTCCACTCTTGAACGCCCCTCTGAAGGATCAGTCTGCACTTGGTTGAGCTGCCCCAAGTGACCAACACCAGCTATAGCATGTAAACATGCATTTTTTTAAAACACATTATTTACTTGATCAAAAAAGGGAAAAGCTCCCACCAGGATTGTCCTGGAGCCAGAAGTGATAAGTGTAAATGTTGAATTTATATTGATAAAATCAACTCTGCCCAACGCATCCTTCATGTGCAGTCACGCAAAAGTGTGTACACACACATGCACACACAAACACATGCACAGAGTGAGCCAAACCAGACTGGCTGTGTTTACTGTTTAGCCCTGCGTGTTGATGTGATGAGACACCCAGGCTGATAACACAAGGCCAGAGGTACCGCCGCTCCATGTTTGATCTCAGGCAGCTGAGGCGAGCTGAGGCTGGGCAGTGGGCACAGGCGGAGGAGTGGGGTCAGCGAGGTGTGCTGTGTGCTTGATTACAGACTGGACGGGGGCCCCGTGACCTCTTAGCGGGTCAGCTCTGACCCCCCGACCCTGACACAGCGGGCCTTGACGCAGTGCTCAATGCTTTCTCCAATAACACAGTGTGATGAAAGGAGGAGCTGTGTGTGTGCGCATTGAAAGGACGGCACCACTTCCCCTTTGGACCTGAAGAATGTGGCACAACACAGCGGCGCTCAGTTGAAGACAGCTGGTGACAGAGCTCGGCCAGCCTCTGGACATATGTAGGCCGTGAGAAATAAAAAGAAGCCTTGTCATGCCTCTCCAACCTGATCAATTACACAAGTCGGGAGGTTGCCCTTTCCCACAAAATGGCCAAAGGAAGTATCTAACAACCTTCACTTTCAAGAACAAAAAGAGGCAACAGTTGGATTCTTTTCCTGGTCAGATGCAAGGTGAAATCTGCTGTCAGACCATTTGTAGGGCAAATGGAGTTAAACTGTTGCCCGTATCAACAGTATAAAGACTCGGTGCCAATAGGCAAGCTCAGCAGATTTCCAACAATTCCTGTGCAGAGAGAGAGTGCACCGGAGAGAGGATTGCTGCCCCAGCTGGGTGAAGTTTGTAGGTAAACACACTCGCCATCAAGCTCCCTCAAGGCACCTGGTTCAGCCAAGTGTTAATACGGCCATTACTCATCAGGAGTGACAGCAGGACAGGCCAGCATGTGCGCACAGAGCGGAGAAAGAGACAGTGAGACTATCTTGATATAAAATGCCCCCGAGGATTTTTCTTTTGGATGCAAAGTGGATGTGCGGTGGGTTGAGTCACTGTGGACAGTCAAGGTTCTGTCTGTGCATGCTTGCCTGTGTTGCTGAGGGAGGACGGTGGCCTGCGAGCGCTCTGCTTTTTGAAGCTCAGAGAATGTAAGTTGACACCGTCTCACCTCAGAGAAAAAAAGCAAGACGGAAAGTGATCCTCGACTCTGCCTCGCTCTCTTGGAGGAGTGAACTCAGAGCTTCGCTCATCCTGTCAGCGGCGCTGGCTGGTGAGGATGGACATGTGGAGTCAGGTGCCACTTGGCATGAATCACTCAGAGAACAGAAGAGTGTGTTGGGATTTGGTCATCTCTGCCACAATATAAAGGGTTGGAGTTTGTTGAGTAAGCGTTTTTTCCCCACCTCAACTCCATTGTTTGGCATGTAGCCAATAAAAGACTTCTTTTTCTTACAAAACAGGTTTGGGAGAAAGGTTTTGCTTCATTTATAATATTTACATTTGTTTTTACAGAAAAAACAGAGGATTTGATAAGAGAAATTGTGTTAATATTGATGGTATCTGCAAAACACATTGGAACAACAATGGTTCTAAAACATGACCGTCAGAAAAATCGCTGAACGTCATCTTAACACTTACTCAACAGATCGGCACTAAAGCCAATAAAAGGATGATATAAACACTGCGACTTCAAATGGAGGAGGAGGAGGAGAGAGAATGCTACGTCATCATTGTAGCATTTCCAGTGTCCAGATAGAAATGCAGAAATTACATCTCAGTATTCTCAGCATTCAGTATTTTCAGTTTCCCGTGGACAGAACCTTTAAAGGACACTTTTAAACCATCCAAATCCAATCATTCGGTCTCCAAAACATGAACCTTAATGACCTGTTGTGTCAGTTTAACCGGCTCCGAGCTGGGAGCTTGGAAAGTTTTTATTCTCATAAATAAATAATTTGTTAAGGCAAATGAAGTTTACAGCGTAACGAAGTGTGTTTTGATACTAGTTACCTTTTTGATCCAAAACTCCTTTTCTTTCCCTGTCGAGATAAATACAAGATGTATCCATAGGCTGACAAATTCCCCTACTCTTCCATCGAGGAGATAATTTGGCTCTAATGACAGTTTGTCTGGGACGACTGACAGCGTCGCTATAAATCAACAGATCACAGGTCTGCACTTCCTTTGCTTCACCTCGCCCCAAGACACTTTCCTCCCCTCCATGAAGGTGACTCATCTTCCACCAATCAAAGAGAGGCACCAATAATCACTCACCTCGGACCTCCTCCAGTTTTGATTTGCACCTTTGATAAGTGGTGTCTTTCTCGGCTTTAATTGCACGCTCTTTTCATCATAATTTAATGTTTGTTTCCTGGCCTTTTTTAAATGGCTGCAAGCCGTGGGGGGTGGGTGGTGGTGTAGGGGGACTATAATTTCTGCATCAAGGAAGTTGTTATGAATGACTTGCAGGTGGAAAATACTGCAGAGTAACAATTTCCTCACTGAAATACACCTTGCAAGGTATTAGAAACTGATTGACAAATCATGACACACAGCAAGTTGATATATCACACAGATGCAGAGTCTTGCGCGTTCAACTCAGTGAAGGAATGGGAAATAATTAGGATAATTTCTGTTTGAAGTATTATGCATTGCAATGAAAATAGACCAGATAAAAGATGGGATAATAATAGATCTAAAGAGGACCTTGACTGAATCTTGTTCCAACAAAGACCATTTTGTCTGACACAGTTCACATTGTATGCTAAACTGATATGCTCTTCCATCTTCCTCAGAGAAGGAAAAACAGCGTAGGAAACTAAATATGCTCAGTACGCATTATTTTGTTCTTCAAAACTTCCAGATCTCTCCACATTGTGCAGACTGCTAATATATTTATTTCCTCTCCGAGATCGACGACTGATCTTAAAGGCAGGGTGATAAGGAATTGAAATGCACTCGTGATAAATTATGCTGTAGATATATTTCTTCCTTTATATAACATGCAAAATGGAGTATCTAAAGTGAGAGACAACTGAATTCAGGTCACAGCGCAGCAGGAAATCTTCCTTTTCATGTGAGATCCAGAGGGGTCACTCTTATGAACTCATTAGGAGAGAAATGCTAATGTAGCTCTGTTTTTCCCCCACTCTTCTTCTTCCCTTTCTCTCTCTCTCCTCTATCCTTTTTTCTCTCCACTTCAACTTTCCTGGTTATTTTAACAACTGGGGCGCGATGCATCGGCCTCGCTGGGAGAACATAATACAGTTTGATATCAAGGGAAAGCGTGTTCGGCGGATCTGACAGCAGCTTCATTAGAGAGGCTGTCGTTTGTCGCCTTGTCACCGAGTCATAAAACGAGAATTATACACAGCAAACAAACACCTTATCCTTACCTGTGCCGCTTTTACTGCGACTCGTTTTCTATTCAGCTAAATTTATCCAACAAATGAATGATAAAAACATCAAATGTATCTGAGCCAAGGAAAGATGTCCGACACTGCATCCTGGAGAACAAATGGCCCTCGCAGGCCCTCCAGTCGGGATTGACGCCTCTGCAGTGGTCAATCATGCAGCACAGAGCGCTGGACACTGGACCGCCATTCATTATGGCTTCCACAACCTGCACATCCTTCACAGGACCACAGTCTGACATCACAGTCATTTCTCATGTGTTTATGATTTGAAAGATTTGCAGGCTAGAAACTAAAATTCTGAATAAAAAAAAAAATGTTTTCTTTAAATCCCATTTGAAACTGTGCGTGTTTGATGTAAAATCAGTTGCAGATTTCATTCTAAAACTCCTAAAGCGTTTGTTTCAATCCACTTTTCCAATGTTGTTTCCTTATTTTCCTAAAACACACTGGTTGTGTTTTTTTCATGATTCTCATATTTTTAATCAGATGATGAATTTGTGTCTATAAATTGAGACATTTTTTGCTACCTGTTATTTTGGCCAGAGGTCTTCTCACATATATCACATATTTGCATTTATGAAAAAGTAAACACTAATCCCCCCCCCCCATAATTACTGTTGAAAAACAATAAGGCACATTTCTTAATAAAGAAATTGAAAAATGACATCTATAAACAGAGTAATCATCATTTCATTCCACGAAGGGGAAATATTACATGGCCTAAAATATTATTAATTTAGTAAAACCCTGTGAGAATAGATCACAAACACAGTGCAGCTAAATTGGTGTTTATTCAAGCTTGACAGTGTGTCTGAGAACATTTATTTATTATTATTATTATTATTATTATTATTATTATTATTATGAATGACAGAATTCACAGAATATTGTAAATACACGTAATGCACACTAAAATACCAGGATTAAGACAAACTGAGTTAACAAGCAAATGGTAATTTTAATCAGCTCGAAAGGATGTTTCATATGAAGCCAATTGAAATGTTTTAGCATGAGGAATAAGTGTGTTAATGGCTGTGTGCTTGCAGTTGTTTGGATGACTGAAGTCTCTCATGTTGTAATGTTACGTACATTTTAATGCCAATGAACTAAAATGTGAAGAAAACGGGGTGAATCCTTCAGACTCCTGCTTTTTATAATCTGCTTCATTTTTCACAGTTGGAATCTTTTCACCTTTTTCACTGAGGCCCTGCAGGCCTGGGCTGCCTCTGCTTTAGTTCCCTTGCAGGCCTTAATGCTCCCAAAAAACGGCTTTTACCTTTCTCTCCATTTTTTTCTCTTCCCAATTTGAAGATTTAAAACCATGTCCAAGGTGAATGCTGGAGAACACACAAACATATGTAAAGGAAATGAGGTTGCTCCTGTTAGCGTGGTTTTAGGGCTGCTGTAAATGTGTCGTTTCAGAGTGCGCCAGGATAAAAGTGCCGGATAATTTAATTAAATACTGTAATGAAGTTAGCGAGAATCCACTTTTTTTCTTCTTCTTTTTAAAAGCTGAGTTGGAAGGAAAGCAGCCAGGTTCTGTCTCTGGCGAGAAACAAGAAGAAATAACGTTGAAAAAGGTCCTAAATGAAAGGTCTGCTTGTTGTGTCTGCCTGTGTGAAATCTTTCTAATTAACTCGCTCCTTTCACTGCGGTATTTTTGCGCGTGTCTCGGTGCCTGCGCGCTTTCCGCTACACTCTGGAATGCAGCCAGTCTCTGTTCAATCCGCACTCTGCATCCAAAACCCCAAAGCCTTTGATCTTTTCTCTCTCGCTCCCTCTCTCCCTCGCTGTCTCCCTACCCGGAAGAAAACCCCCTCTCTCCCTCTCTCTCTCTCCCTCTCTCTCCCTCTCCCTCTCTCCCTCTCTCTCTCAGCTGGGATGAACGCACACGTGGAAATGTTGGCCCGGCTCCACACTCGGGCCAAATTTAGTCATACAAAGGCGAGGGGAGAGCGGGGAGGGAGGGAGGGAGCGAGGGGTGGAAGCGGGGGAGGTGCGGGTGGGGGTCGGTCGGGGATGAAAGAGCCAGCCGCCGCAAGATCAAAGGGAGCCGCGGCTCCGCCCCGCTAACCCCACCTCCGCGCTTTATAAAGATCTGCCTCCCCATCCCGGCTCCGATTCTCACGCAATCTCCCGGCGCTCGGGCGCGCTCACAGGGCGGCACGCCGCCTCTTCAGCGCTCCTCTCTCGGCGGTGTCGGAGGGTTTCCTCATGAAACGTTGGGCAACAAATCACACACGCGCACATGGCGCGATACCGCTTCGTGCCGCGTCCTGTCCTCGGCACGGTTTTAATGAAGCGTTGTTCTGACAGCTGAATTATTTTGTTCGGCCACTCCTGGATTTTGTGGAGTGTGTGTGTGTGTGTGTGTGCGTGTGTGTGTGCGTGTGTGTGTGTGCGTGTGTGTGTGTGTGCGTGTCTATCATGAAGGCATACAGCCTTAATAACACCCTTTCCAATGTAGCAATTTCCTGACACCATTATATAATTTAATTTTATATTTGCAGGATTTTTTTTCTTGGAAGTATTTTCTTACTGTTCTACTCTTTCTGTGACATGGTGAGGACCAGGCCTACATCCTGTGGCGCCTTTAAAACACTAAATAAAGGGGACACAAACGAACGTGAAGCGTTCACAACAATAAAGTTCATTTAAAGAGTCGAACAAAAGTTAGTGAAAGACAAAGTGCAGCGACACTTTTTCTTCTTTCCACGCCAGTGTGTGTTTCTGACCAAATGAGCAGCGAACACGCGTGTTTCTGAAGAACTTCACCTCTGAGGGATGGAACCGACACATCTGCATGAGGCAGTGAGTCGGTGCTAACCAATGAGCCGTCCTCCACCGTGGCGCCGCTAACCGAAGCTTCCCTTGCTCCGTTATTATTTTTATTCATCCTAATTGTTTTAACGCGCACAGGAGCGCGCGTCACCTCAGCCGCTTCCCCCCTCCCCCTCCCCCTCCCTCCCCCCCTGTCTGCCCATTTGTTGTGCGCTGTGTATAAATCTCTCTCTCAGGAGGAGCGTCAATCGGTGCGGTGTCAATCAGAGCCGCGGCTCCCTTTCATCTTTCCTTCCTCCCAGTGACTGAGGAGAGAGAAAAAGGAGGAGGAGGAGGAGGAGGAGGAGGGAGCGCGGCTACATTACCAACACACACATACACACACTGGTTACATTACACTGTGGGAGCAGTGCGGGAGCAGTGGGAAGTGTGTCCGCGGCGTTTTTCCACTCGATCTCCTCTGATTGTTTCGTGACTTTGGTTCTCGCCGCTCTTCACCAGCAGCCGGAGGATGAACCGGAGGCACCGCGGAGGCTTCCAGCGCTGCTCTCTGCTCTCGGCCGACTGTTAGAAACTGGTTGATCGCTCCGTCCGTCTTCCCTTCTCACCTCCTGCCGGTGTTTGGCTTGTGTTGGCCGACTTTCCCCCCTCTCGTCTGGAGGACGCCTGCAGCTTCTTCACCGGACCACCGAGGAACTATCCCCACACTCAGTGCACTTTTTTGGGACCTTTAACGTGGCGGCCTGTGTCCGAGCTGACTGAAACAGAAAGCCGGGTGATGAGACTTTAACTCGCGGTGTTTCCGTCCCTTCTTCTCCTCCCTCCTGACACTGAGGCGCGCGCCACACTTTTTATTCCCACCTTTTTCCCCCTCCTTTCCTCGTTTTTCCGGCTGTTGCAGACCGACGCGCCGGTGCAGGAGGACGCCGCCAGCCGCCACGCTCCTCCTGTTGCTTCACTCCAACACACCGGCAGCGTGTGTGCGCGCCGCCTCCTCCCAGACACACGGCCGCGGCTCCGGTGCAGGAGGCAACAAGAAAGGAGGGGAGGGGGTCGCTTTCCCACTCCAGGGACCCTGCTTTTTTATTTTTGGTGGGACTTCTGCCTCCGCTCGCGTCGGACCCTGGTGCCGCCAGTCCCCTCCAAGAAACAAGCCCACAAACATTGAGAGAAAATGCCCCAGTTATCAGGCGGCGGCGGCGGAGACCCGGAGCTGTGCGCCACGGACGAGATGATCCCGTTCAAAGACGAGGGGGACCCGCAGAAGGAGCAGATCTTCGCCGAGCTGAGCCACTCGGAGGAGGAGGGCGACCTGGCCGACATCAAGTCGTCGCTGGTCAACGAGTCGGAGAGCAGCCCCAACAGCAACAGCCACGACGTGAGTAGCGCGCGGGGTTGGCACGGGACGGTGAGGGGGGAGAGGAAGGTGGGCATCAACTCTCAACTCTCCTTCAGAGGGGGGCAGGGGGGAGGCGGCAGCCCCTCACACTGCAGGTGTTTCCCCGGTTTAATCCCCGGACCTGCGTGTGTGTTTGGTGTGAGCACCTTCAGCGAATTCTTATTAATTATTATCAGGCAGGAAGAAAAAGTGTGTTCGCCTTCAGGACGAGAAAAGGCCCAGTTCACGCTCACGCTCTCATGAACGTTGGTTCAGACATGTTTAAAGCGCAGCCGCCTGCTTTATGTTGGTCTCTATTTAAACCATGTGGCAGCTGCACTCCGGTGTGTTGTGTTCCTCCAATCGCCAAATTTCGTTGTGCATTTCGCATTTTAATTGAGATGTAGCTGCCAGCGGTCCCCTAGAAACTTGAAAGGATTTTCCTCTAATTTTAATAAAGTCCATTTTAGCCTCCAGACCGCCAACAGAGGGGCCTAAACCCCAGACAGCGACTGTGGCGGTTTGACTGTCGGTGAAATGTGGGCAGTGAAATAAAAGCCAAGCTGGAGGTGGACGCAGGGCCTTGTGAGCAGCTTGTGACTCGCAGGCCAGTGGCCGCGTTTGCTTTGCTCCATGTGAAGCTCAGCAGCTCAACAGCACCCAAATCCAGTCAGCACCCAAATCCAGTCAGCACACACAGCTGTAACCCGCTGGCTCCAAAGGAGAAACAGATACACACAAATATGAAAGAATAAGATGTGAGGTAAATCTCTGCCAGGACTGGACTCATTTCTCTAACGTGCTCATTTTGAATGTTATTTCATTTTTGCGTTGAATTATTTCCTGAAATGATGTTAGGTTTTTTTTTAGGTTGGGAAAAATATTCAGCATGTTTATGATTTTTTGTGTCAGATAAACGGGGCTTTAAAGGGGAAAAACATTACAAGGAGACGAAAACCCTAAATGTGCAGATGTGGTTGAATTCATTGTGAATGCAAATGTACGTGATTCCTCTGGAAGAATTATTAACAATTAATTTGTTATGTTTGTAAAAAAACACCTGACCTCTGTCATTGTTTTATTTATTCTGTGCGTTAACAAGCACAAGGTAAAATTTGTGTTAATTTTCCTCTGCATCCCTCTACCCATGCACTGACCCAGGATGCAGACTGCAGCTTCTTCCCCCATCACGAAGTTAGTGGGCTGTTTTTTTTGTTGGTTTTTCCTCTCTGTGTCATTAACTGCAGCAGTAATGAAATATTTTGGTGGGCCACGTCCTGAATGAAGCTGTAACGCCTTCCAAAAACCGAATGTCCTGGAGATGCCCGAGACTGAGGCTGAATGTTAATTAGGAATCCAGTGAAGTTCCCTCGCTCAGCTTGAAGCCATCCTGAGGGGTCTGAACTCCCAAAAAGGTTCCTCTTCCCAATTCGGATTGGAAAAGAGAAAGAAAATGGGGGTGCAAAGTGCAGCACATTTTTCCTTTTTCAATACACACCAGTAGAAAGCGTCTGCACTGTTTTTCCCATTTTAGATGATTTTATTTGTCTTTTTATTTAAAAGACAAATACTCCCTCTTTATTTGAATTTAGAAGGAGGCTTAAACTGAGTGAGGAAAATGAGAGTGGACCTATGGTACTGAAAACAAGTTAATTTGTAAGCTCCTTAAGGACACGAAGCTTAATTAAGTGGTTCTTCTGAAGCTTTGATGCAGGCTGCTCCATCACTGCTCTATAGACAGTGCTGTGTGTGTGTGTGTGTGTGTGTGTGTGTGTGTGTGTGTGTGTGTGTGTGTGTGTGTGTGTGTGTGTGTGT
>JAUESF010000074.1:8706988-8725380 GCA_032274765.1 Malacoctenus tetranemus | reverse complement strand
GTGTGTGTGTGTGTGTGTGTGTGTGTGTGTGTGTGTGTGTGTGTGTGTGTGTGTGTGTGTGTGTGCGTGTGTGTGAGGTTGTTTTGCTTTGCTTTGGCGACGAGCAGCGAGACGGCGTTTGTCCCAGCAGTGTTTGTGGGTGTCTGACCGTGTGTGAACGTTTGCGTGTTAACTGCGTCTGAAGGCCGTCTTCATTGATTCACCGTCACTCCTGCTTCTTTCTCTCCATTTTTATTGTCGTTTCTTTTCTCCACAGGCAGCTAGACAGTCCCAAATACCGCAAGATTCATATCATGAAAAACACAGAGACCATCCCGAAGATGGTAAGTGAGACATCCTTGAGCAAGCGCTCGTCAAATCAGCGTGCTTCGTAGGACAGCCGGCGTGCAGTTCAGCTGTGATTTAAAAAAATGAAATGAAATAAAAGCAACGACCCAGATGGTTCCTGTGAATAATGTGCTACAGCGCGGGGACTTTGAGGTGAAGGGGACTGAGCGGGAGAAGCGCCTCCTCGTTTGGTGGCTCCTCTCCTCACAGCCGCTGTTGCTGCTGATCTGGTCTAGTCAGGACTTGCTGCACCTTCATCAACACAGCTGCATGTTACCCGTCCATGAGGGCGCCTGCAGAAACCAGAGAGCCTCACGCAGAATCAGGAGAATTGGGCACCTGCCCCTCGCTTTAATTCAGCCATGTTCATTAGAGCGCAACCCTCCTCTCCCAGCAGCCACTGGAATCACAGCGCTGCATTGTTCACGTGTTCGTCGCCCTGCCCAATAAATCTGTCTTGTTGTGAATGTGTTTCTTTAAATGTCGGGTTTGTGGTTGTCAGAATCAACATGTTTCTGGTGTTGGGTGGGGGTGGGGGGGGGGTGGGGGGCTCATTGCTGAGAGGCTGTGGGTGAAGTGACCCCGCTGCAGCAGGTCATCATTAGGGCTTTGAGGAGGAGTGCGTCTCCTCTTTGTTCCCCTCTCGCTGCTCAATAGGAGCCCCTCAAACCAAACACTGGCTTTCTTCACAACAAGATCTATGTTGCCATCAGGCTGTATACAAGAACCCCCCCACCCCCACCCCCACCCCCACCCTGCAGCCTTATTACGCTGCAGCGCACAGTGGAGTGGCGAGTGGCGCTGTATTGAGGCCTCTTGTATTAAGCCCCCCCCCCCCGCTCGCTCCCTCTCTCAGGTCAAAGGCGTAGAGGAACAGTTGGGGCGTCTCCTGTTTTGACACAGTCTGTATGTTCTTCTAATTGGTGCTAATTGGCACAGAGGGGCTCCATTGTTCCCCTGTATAATACGACCCTCCTCTGGAAGACGGGAAGAAAGGGCGCAAACAAAAGGCCGCGGCGAAATGGGGCAGAGGTTAAAGCGATAGACAGTGATATCATTACGGCGTGGAAACGGGCAGGTGAACTTTGAGCTCGCCTTTGTTGCTGTGTTTGGTTTTGGTCTGATGAGCAAAAGACATTATGGATTCATTAACTGAGCCCCACCGTAGCGAGACAGTTTGGAAGTTTTCTGATTTAAAAAAAAAAAAAAAGTCTTCATCTTCGTCCTTTGTCAGACGGATGCTGATTGACTCGCTTCATTTTTCTGCTCTTTTTTTCCAATTTCTTTTATTTTAAAAGGGAAACATCAAGACTTGTACAGTAAAGGCCATCCGTACCCGAGCTACCCAGGTTACATCATGATGAGCAACATGAACAATGACTCCTACATGAACAATGGCTCCCTGTCGCCGTCCATGCCCAGAACGGTGAGTCGCACCTCTTATTCTCACAACTCAACATCAAGTTTAACCCAAACGATGCCGCGACATGGCGTGCTGCTGATGTGCTGTTTGATACTTGTCTGTGATAACGCTCCAACATGTTGTCAGAATAAAGCAATGACAGTCGTCAGCGCGTCTGAATCTTTCAAGATTCAAAAACAAATGTAACAATCATCACGGCGTGAATCTACAGCGCTGCTGGTTATCGTTGTCAGTGTGACTGAAGATATATGACACTTGCAATTATTCTTCGGCGGTCCAGGTCAGTGTGTGAGTCCAGTTTGTTGGAAAGTGACACACACACACACAAAAAAATAAAATCCCGGCTTGTTGAACAGGATGAAAAAAACCAGCAGCAGAGATTTCACCTCACACACCTGCTCAGGTCACATCCGAGTGCAGGTGTCGCTCTGAATCCTGAGATTATCGGCCTGCTTGGAAACTGGTATATACTGGTATATACTGGTATATACTGGTATATACTGGTAGATGGAAACTGGGTGATTTTATTTTATTTTGCTTATTATAAAAGCAAGCGCTCCATTTTTTTGCGGGGGGTGGGGGGCGACTGCAGTGATTGAGAAGGAGAGAAAAAAACCACTTGTTGCTTTCGAGGTTGAATGATTCTGAACCTGGTTGAAATGGGTCAGCGAGGACACACTGTGGCAGCCGTTCACCGGTGAGCCCAACAACAATAAAATGTGTGTGTTTGTGTGGAAAGGTTAAAATAGTCTTTGAAGCCGACAGCATTACATGTTGCTCCCGTCTTGTGTTTTGCAGCTCGAGTCCGACATCAGCTTCAAGTCTTTGCAGCGTCTCTGTTGTGACTGTTGACTCGCTGCCGAGTAAACAGATTAAATATCTGGTGATATTGTTTCGTGTTATGTTCGTTTGGACGACTCCAAAAAAACCTCAAAACAGTGTCAGAAACATCAGAACAATCAAATTCGGGTTCAATATTTTTTAATTCACTTCGATGTCAAGTTTAGAAAGAAGATCAACATGAAGAGTCCACATATCACACATAGAGCACAGTAGAAGGTTTAGTTGAAACATTGTTGTTACAAACATTGATTTAGATTTTTTTTAGCGTATTCACTGATTTGTTGAATAAAACTTGACTGTTCAAAATAAAATAGAATAAAATTCAGTAGAGGTCTCATTTATCAGCCATCTTTTCATAAATTCTTGTGCAAGGCGGCCAACACAGGCACCGCTGTCGCGCTTCTCCTTGGCCACCAGATGCTCGTCATTGTTTCCGTCGCATGAACCGTCGTTTCTCGCCCTGTTGTCATCCTCAGTGAGGCACATCTCCATGACCCACGCAAAGCCTCTCATTAGCCCGGCCTGGCCGCGGAGAGGCCCGGAGGCACCATCAGGGCTCGGAGGCAGAGGAGGTTATTGTACAGGAGGCGAGGTGGCGTGTGTTGCAGATACCGTCCCCCGTTACGGTATTAATTTCAGGCCAGCTGCAGGTCTCTCGCTGGCGGCTTCCTGTGTCTGTCCCGTTTGCAAATTTCTCCTCTGCAGGCAGACATAAAACGCCGGCACACCAGCAGCTGTCCACTCTAATCCTGTTTCGTCCACGTCTCTGTATCACACTTTTTTTTGGGGGGGAGAGGAGCCGCCTCAGTCTGCCGTCTGTGGTTCGGTGCCCCGACTCAGGAAGCGCTCACACATGGTGCGGAAGGACCGAAAGCCCTCGGTTGTTGTGCTTTTGCAGCAGCGCACGAGTCGGTTTCATCAGGGTGAAGTTGTGAAATCCGAGTCCTGTGTTGTTGTAAGAATCGCTTTTTTTCTTTTTTTTCGGAGGCAGATGTGATTATCGGGGGCAGATGCCACATGCTGTGTGTAAAGGAGCTTCACTCACACGCAACTCTATCATGGAATGATGTTAAAATTGCATTGCCTCACCCTCTGCCAGAGTTGCACCGGGTGAAAGTATGTGACATTGTGGATGGTGATTACCTCGTCTTCAGCCTGTTCGATGAACAAACACAAGTGTTTCTGAAACATAGACGGGATCCAGGTTTCTTCCTTTGCAGGGCTGCTTGGTGGTCAGTTGTATCAGCGGAGCCATCGTGCTGCAACATGATGTCCTGCTCGCAGAGTGTGTATGGGGACCAGCTGAGTGTGTGAGGAAATTACCTCTCAGTGCAGATGAATTAGACCAGGCAGTTAGACGGCAGACTTGCTGCCAAAACTTCTAAAGCTCCGTTCGCGTTTCATTTACCATGGCTGCCCCCCCACCCCACTCCGCGCACCCCCTCCCTGTCTTCAATATAACGGTAGTCATTTTCTATACGTTTCTCTCACTTATCCAATAAAGAGAGCCGAGGCCGGGCGGAGCGACGGCGGCGGCGCTCGAGTCCTCTGGCTCTCTCACTGATGTCAGCTCGCTGCCTCTGCTGCTGGCCACCGCAGCCACAGTATCTGCAGGCCTGGGATCAGTTTTCACCCAGATCAAAGGCACATTCTCTCTTTCATTCTCTTCCATCCCCCTCCCACCCCCCACCCCCACCCCCACCCCCCATTCCCAGTAGTTTAGATTGATTTCCATTGACCATGACATTCCTGCACATGCCGTCCAGTCACAATGGAGCTGTTGGGAGTTGCTGATTGTCAGCAGATTTTTAGGACCTCGGGCCTGATAATAAGTTCCTCCCCCCAACAGAAGCTCTAATTTTGGTGTGAAGATGCCAAATGGATATACATTCAAAACTCAAAGCAGCGCGGACCACCTCAAAGACTCGCTGCTGGTGTTTATGGAAACCTACTGCTGGCTCCCAGTTTGGAGTCGGTCGCTCTTTTCTCAGCAAAAAGTGGAGCGACTCTGGAGAGCGTCAGCACACGATGAGACGTTTCAGCTGAAGCTACATTGTGGTGATTGGAAGTTGTGCAGTATTTTGTTTGTGTTGATCAGTGTGTATATTAAAATGACATCGTTGCAACAGTTTTGTTGCCGAGGCCTCTTCAAAAACTAAATGAAACTTCATCCTCCATTAACACATCGCAAGCATTTTTAATGTTGATGCGAACTCACATTCAGATGAATGTGAAGCACCTTCAGATCGAGGCAGAGTGTGTGTAAGAATCATAACTCACATTTTCAGCCCAGTTTGAGTTGTGGCATTGTTCAGTTGAAGGATGTCGAATTTATTGAAATAGAAGAATGCTGATTGAATTTCTTCAGGAGGAAACAGGAAGTCAATTCTCTTTTTCTGACTGAAACTTGTGCAAACGACAGTTTCTTTCTGAGATGAGTTGTTTTACTGGCCTCGCTCGAGCACGTTGTGACCTGGGAAAGCTTGTCGGGAGCAGACGGAGCAGCGTCTCGTGTCTCGCTCTGACTGTCGACAAACGAAACAAGCTTCTACAATTTTGGTCAGAATTAGCATACAAGCGTACTTTGAAATGTTTGCAAAGTGTGATCTTCAAAGCAGCTGTGACGTCACCGCGACGGGTTTTGATGTGTGGAAAAGAATAAGCTCTCTGCTCTGAGGGTTTCTTTTTTTCTTCTTTATCACCAAATCGCTCGCTGTTTAGTCTGACAAACCTAGGGCAGGATTTAGAAATGACAGCTCCTATAAAAAGCTCCCAATGCTTGTGATGGGCAGTGCATATTTTTAAACGACCCAAAATCTATCTGGAGAACAGACTGCAGTTGTCGCATAAACACCTCCCCATGAGTTGAAACCACAGAAACCCTGACATGGAACACGCTCCTATATGGGCTCGTAGCGTCACCCTGAACTGAGACCGTGACATCGCGCCGCGTCTTCGGAGGGGGAATAAAAAAACGAAGCATGAATGCGTTTTTACAAGATAAAACACGGCTCTGTGTTTGTAGTTGTGAAATGTTGATCGTGCAGCGAAAGCGTGCGCGATTTTTCACCTGACTGTGAAGATGTTTGTGATCTCCAGCTGTGTTGGAGCAGTCGGGTGAGTCTCGGGCATCGGCTCAAAGAACGGATCGGGTGGAAGTGTCCATTTTTGTTCTTTTTTTATCTCTTTTTTTTCCAAGCTTAGTTTTGTTGCTATGAAGGAGGGAGTTGAGGAGAGCTCCCTCTCCGTTGCCGTGCACTCCTTTTCCCTTTGGACCCTCAGTTTGAAGATCCTCATGGCAAGAAAAAAAAAAGGGGTGGGGGGGGGGTGTTGGGAGAGCGGCGCTGCTCTTTCCTTTGATGTAGTGGGAACGTGACGGATCTGCTCGCCAGCGTCTCGCAGCGTGGAATCACTAACCCAGGCTTACCTAACGGGATTTGGTAGGACCGCTCTGGTGTCCCCCAGTGCCATGTGTGTCCTGAGCTCATGCCCCCAGCACTACCGTGGAAGATCCCTGTTAAGGAGAACACTACATTTACCAGCAGCCCTCCATGTCCACACATAATGTTCTAGATGGCAGCTTATGGCACCTGGAGTCGATTCTTTAAGTCTCACTACAGGCTGGACTTCCTGCGGGAACGTTCCCAGAGTTGAGTGTAGCGTTTTTGCCATCAGGCAGAGCTGGACTTCATAAGAGTGTCATAGTGTCACTCTTTGGTGTCACTTTTAGTCTAAAAATGAGTCTACCAGATATTTTTATGGTAGAAAATGAGTCCATGATATCATTTATGTATTCAGGAGATTGGACGAGGTCTGGCCACGTTTGTACCGGAGCCACGCCGACACCGATGTCATCTGCTGTGCAGATCTGTCACTCTGTGAAATGCACACATGAAGCACTGCGGCGTGGACCTCACACACAGGAAACACTCGGTGCACCGCCGAGGCTTGGTGTTTTCTAAACAGCGCCGTTAACGCCAAGCTTCTCCTCTGCTCCTCTCCCTTAGCGGCGACGCTGGTTAGCACATTCGCTCCATATGCGCAGCCCTGACGAGGCCATGTGGTTGCAATCATCTTATCGATGTTTTCATCTTGTTAAATGGAGCTCGGCAGAGAAGTTGTCTGCTCCGACCGGGAGACATCGTTTGTTCCTGACCACGAGGAGCAAAGAGACGGCGATTGGGGCTGAAGTTTGTGGAGGTTTCATTTGTCTTGGTAATGTGAGCACGGCCGGCTGCTCGATGCAAAGGTAATTCTGCCTATGTACATTATGAAACCGACAATGATGAAACTTTTGAAGAAGTGATTCTGGGTTCTGCACATCAAATCTGCAACTTCTTTCTTTCTCCTGATTTCCATTGAAAAGCACAATACAAACTCTCGAATGATTCAAGCTGAGCTCCTCTGATAAAGTCGTCTTTGTCAGTAGGTTTGAAGGAAGCGGTGGAGCGTGTCATAGGTCACATGCAGGCAGGCGCTTCACACACACTGTTGTTTGTTTTTGGGCACGCGTTAGCGCCTGAAGCGGCGCCCTCATGCTGGATGACGCTGTCTTCACCCCCGATCCTCCCGCTGAAATGCGTGAAGCTTGGCCTGTCGGCCTGGGGCCTGGTGCCTGGGGCGGCCGGCCCCGGCCGGGCCTCTGTGGGCAGACTGCTGGCTCTCCAGCACCTGCTCGGGGGGCTTCACTTATCACCAGCGGGCTGCCGCTGATCTCCAGGGGTCAGCGGAGGGCTTCGCCAAGGTTGTCCCTCGTGTCCAGCTCTGTTTCAAGTGGTCTGGGTGTGGACTTCCTGTGGCGGGGGGGGGGCTCGGAAGTGGAGCGTGGGGGTTGGGGTTGACCCTCGCCCCAAAGCTAGAATTTAAATACATTTTAAGGGTGATCGGATGGTTTTACACTCATTGTCTATATCTAAAAATACAATTTGCACGACCCTGCTGCACAAGTTTGGTTTTTAAGCCATGATTGAAGTTGGACAGTAGTCCCTTAATGCTGCTCACAGTCCCTCACTGTTCCCTAATGCAGCCATTAAACGAGTAAAAAACATGAATAGCTGTATTGACTTCACTCTGACAGCTTTTGGGCCCATATAGAGGCCGACAGTGTTCCAACTAGTAAACTATAGCGAGCAGGAACAATAGGATCACAGGAGTGAAGCATGGCTACAAATCCTGCCGGCTGTGTCCAGACTTCAGAGAAGCTCAAACAGCCCTCACTTTGTCCAGCTAAGAAATAGAGCTATGATCAATAGCTGCTCTGTTTTATGAAGTTGGTCAGTCTCGGGCGTGCTCCCGCCCGCCCGCCTGCCCCCCCTCCCCCCCTCCCTTCTTTTTGCTGTTTCATATTTTTCAGAAGCTCATTATTTCTTTCTGCTGTGGGTGTGAGTGCTAAAAAGGCTCACACATGCAATGTGTATCTGACAGCGCTGAAATATTAATGGTCCCCAGTGTAGGAGGTTGGTATAGGGCCGGCATAGTTACAGTACAAAGGGGTGCCTTCTCGCCACCAGGCTTTATTAGCCCAGCTATTAAATGAATAGATGGCGAGCGCGCTCGCGCGCTTCCTTCATGCCTGCTTTTGTGTTTTGCGCTGAACATCAAACCGCTTTTCTTTTCCGTCGAACCGTTTCCAGCACATACACTAAACGGGTGTCAGATGCAAACTGGCACGTGAGCACGCACGCACGCACGCACACACGCACGAGTGTCGGCAAGGGCTTCACTACGCTGGAGTTTTTTCCTGTGGGAGGACAAAGAGGAGGGCTCTGCTATCAGTTCATTTTGTGTGGTCTCGGCCATAAAAAACACTCTGTTCTTTGACTGCGGGGGAAAAAAAGCCTGTCTTTAATTTTTGGGGAGCCCATAAAAGTTTGTCGCTCCTTTCATATCGGCAGCAGAATTGAAAACAAATGCTACATTCCTCCTCGTCTCCTCCCCTTTGCTTTGAACTGGCCAATTATGGAGCTGTGAAAATAAAGATCAGTCTGTAGATCTCTTTACCCCCTCTCTCTTTTCTTTGCCTTTTTTTCCCTTTCGCCCCTTCTTTCTTTCTTCCTTGTTCACGTTCCCTTTTTTCCCCCTTCCCTCTCCCCCCCCCCCTTGTTTTTGAAGAAACCGAGGGGGGATCACTGATGTCAAAGTCAAAACCAAGAGCATTAAGAAAACTGGCGAAATGCAATACAGCTGCAATCCAACATGACGCTAGAAAATAGGGCTGAGGAGCAGAAAGCCTCTCTCCCGTATTCCCAGGGCGCGCAACTGCTCCCGGCCTTGGCTTTGATCTCTTCAAAGCCTCCTGCCTCCTACTAGATGGAGAGTCTTGGCTGCCGCTCGTGAGCGCTGGAGAGAGGCAGGGAGGGAGGCAGCGGGGAGGTTCGAAGGGGGGGAGTTGCATCGTCTTTTCCTTTCCAGGGCTGAAATCAATCACAGTGCCGAGGCAATTATGTGTAATTCAAGCCCAGCCAGATTAGTGACTCTTGTTACCTGAGCGACCAGAGACTCTGTAATCTGTGAGACACACCGGCCTCACCGGCGAAAAAAGGAGTAGCCAGGAACAGGCGAGGGCACTTGAGGGGAAGGAGGGGTTTGGAGGGGAGGGGGAGGGAGGGGGAGGGAGCGGGAGAGGTGCTGAAAAGCAGGCTGCCATGCTGCTGCCCAGCAGAGCAGAAAATCAGGGCACAATGGAGTGATTACACTTGCAGATGTAGCCATATTTATGACGGTGTGGATAGCAAGCGCGCGGAGAATGAGGAGCGCTGATTGCCATGGAGCTCCTTAGTTAGCGTGCTAACGAGCCAGCTCGCTTTTGTGTTAAAACATGTGCGTGATGTCACCTCCACTGCGCTCTCAGTCCCACCCCTCACCATCTCGCGCCCCCAACCCCCCCCCTCCCCTCCACCGACCCCCCTTTCTCGTACCATATCTCTCTCCCTCATGCCCTCCACAGCCGGCTCCGAAATGCAAGCTCGGCCAAGGCTGCTGCCCCAGGCGCCCAATTTACTATGGCTGGAGAAAAACTCAGTGGCCCCAAGTCACAGAGGAAAACAGCCGAGCTGAATGCTCCTCTTTCCCGGCTGCTGCACTCCGTCTGATCTGTGCAACTGTTTCAGTGTCTTAACACAGAGCAGTGTAACAATTTACACCCTTCTGCCTTTTTTCCTCCTTCACGTGACTTACTGAGGAGATTTATCCCAATTATGTTTGCTCCGAGTTTAGGCAAATCTAGAACGTGGTAGGAGTTGGAAGCGTATGACTAATACTGCCTGGAGATTACTTATGTCTATTTTTTATGTCCCTAATATATTTTGTGGGGGATTTTTTTTTGAAACAATTAATTGGAGGATGGTGTCGGGCAGATGGCTGAATCACACACTCCTGTTTTTTTCCTTCTTTTTTGGACAAGTTAATTGGAAATATACGATTGCCCGCGCTTTGATTCTTGCCTTGTGCCGCGTCTGTAAGCGCTGATGTCACAGGGACGATAACAACGCTTTGTTTTTTTTCCCCCAGCAGTCACTTGATGCAGGATGATGAAACCCACAAAGATATCTAGCAAGAATGTGTTTGTTCATCTGACGAGCTCGCCTTGTGCTCTGTGTTTGTGCTTTGATCATCGGACAGCTCGGCTGGTGATGGAAGTCTCCTATTTTCCCAACGGGACGCATGCGTCGAAAGCAACGCGATGGCGTCACACGTCGCAGTTGATCAGGATCCCTTTTTCTAATGTCATCAATAGTCATTAACCAGGCCGGCTGATGAGGGGAAGTGGGACCGGCTCTAAAACTATAAAGGTCACGCCGAATGGATTATGTGGCGTGAATGGAGCCGCCGTCCAGCTCAGCAGGAACCCTTAAATCCACCATGAGCCAGAACTCGGCTCAGGGGCCAGGTGACGCTTTTCATGTCCTCCAATGGACAGACATCACAGAGGCATCCTCCACTTTGAGCTGCCCGTCATCAAACAATGCATTAAAACATCAAATCAATCCACCCCCACTGTACCCCTATCTTTTTGAGATGAAAGGGGGGAACGAGGGAGGGAGGCTGGGGAGGGGGAGGGGGGCGAGACGAGAACCAGGGCCAGAACCACCACGCTTCCTCCCGATAGTTCACCTCTCCCTTTCCACGAGGCAAAAATCCAATAAAACAAGTATTCTTGGCTTTTATTTGCCGGGTTAAACAACGAATCTTCTGACCCGAGTCCACAGTTCCTCCCTTGATCCAACTGGCATCACCGGCTTATGAAAGGGTGAGAACAAGCTTATTACAGCTCTGAGGTTGTAGCTCGCCCGTCCCATCTAAAGCTTTTACAGCCACAGATTCGGCCGCCTGTGATTGTGGAGAAGTGTGAACACGACCATACCGAGGTAAACCCAACATTACCGGCACCAAAGGACAGAGAGTTTAATGACATTTTCCAGATGTTGACACTGAAACCTCTGGGAGCGGGCCAGAGCTGCTCCCTCACTTTATTACATCAAACTCAACAACTGTCTGTGACGTCTTGCTTTGGCTCTTTGGTTTTCACAAAGTTTGAGGGGTTTCAAGCTTTATGTTTTCTTCCACTTTGAAATGTTCTGCTTTTGATTTTTCATTCAATAAGAACATCGTCTGAACCATTGTTCTCCGAAAGCCCAAAATGACCATTTTTTCTAGTGGGAACAAATTAGCAGCGCAGCCTCCAAAGAACAGTCCACCTTTAGTTCCAGAAACTGGAGATTGGTTTTTGAAGTATATCCTGAAAATTGTTCTATTTCATTACGATTCAAGCAGCTCAGCAGCTCCTTCAGGTTTGTTTGTCGTCCTTTGTAAACTGGCAAGAATCTATTAAACATTTGAGTAGCTGCTATGAATAAGTCCGGCTAAGATCTCAATTACAAGCTTGTTGTTTTCATTATATGGATAATCATTTACATTCGTGGCATCAGGTGCACGAGTGTGCCTTATAATGTTGCTGTAACCATATGCCCCAAATCTGAGGCGTCTCCTTTGTGCCACCGAAATGCTCCATTACCATTTCTTTGGCGGTATCAAGGGATAAGCAGACGTTGTCCACTGCCATGTTGTACATGGTCATTGTTTTGTTTGTATTTAAGCCCACAAAACCCTGCCACAAAGCTAATTGACGGGGCGGAGTTTCCTTGTGACCGATCAGATCCTTGGAGAGGTTCTTTAAATGTTCCCTGCTTCTGCGGGGATGGAGAAAAGCCATTTGTTCGGAGGGGATCAGATTTGAATAGCTTTGTGCCTGCCATTCAGATCTTAGCAGGGGCGTGTGCCTGCCTCGAAAGAAATCCTAAAATGTGTGGTTCGATTAATGACTAATTCCACCCTGAAAGGCAGTTGTTGGTAGTCTTTACCAGTTAATCCCTTAAAACGTGGAATTGCACCCAAACAGTGGGCTGCTGCTGCTATTATTGTGCCGTCAATGATGTGAAGGGGAGGAAAGGTTTCCTTGCAATGTGATCCAGGAGCCTGAATGCTCCCCAGACCGCGGCGTGAACCTCGTCTCGCTACGACGGAGGCAGCTGTGCTCTGTCCTCACAGGCGGAGGAACCAGGTTCGTGTGCAGCCTTAAAGAAAGTTGTGGGAGTCCCAAACGTGGCGTGTTCTCCAGAGGTGAAGGCGTCTACGGCCCGTGTGACGGCTCGGTCAGAAGTTCAGATGGAGGCCAGGCGTCCCCTCACCTGAGGCAGGGGGGGACTTTTTTTTGGCCTGCTGTTTGTAGTGCATGATGTAACCTTTTCACAGATTCCATTACATAACTTTCCTGAACCCTTTACAGAAGCTAAACACGTTCAGAAAATCACCACCCTGTTTCTCCATTTAAACTCT
Organism: Malacoctenus tetranemus; assembly: GCA_032274765.1. Taxonomy (NCBI): domain Eukaryota; kingdom Metazoa; phylum Chordata; class Actinopteri; order Blenniiformes; family Labrisomidae; genus Malacoctenus; species Malacoctenus tetranemus. Next base: position 8,712,953 of record JAUESF010000074.1, on the reverse strand, counting down.
TCTCTTTATTTCAGTCATCAATAGTAAAGGCTCACTAACCATCTTTTTTCCTCCCTTTTTCTATTCTTACACTTCATGTGGGTGGGTGCATCTGTCTGAGTGAAATACAGAAGGAAAACTAGGTCAAGACTCTCTTCCGCTCAGCAGCAGCAGCTCTCATTCAAATCACCTCCCCATCCACATTTTCCAAGTGTGTGCCACCGACCAGCCTTCCCCGCGTGCGCACCAGCGCCTCCACTGCCAGCGCTGCGCCTGACTTCGTCCACCTCTCGCTGGCTACTGCACTGTGCTAATATTTACCCCCCCCCCTTTTCCTGTTGATGTAATGTGAAATTTTGCATTGGCGCTTGCCGAGGCTTAGTGAGGAGAGTACTGTCTCTTGTGCTCGTCTCCACAAGTAGAGGCACACAAAGACCCCCACCAGACTCTATTTTCCCCCCTCAACGCTGAGCCCCCAAATCCAAACTGACAGCCATTCATGCCCAGAATACCTGGGCGAAAGCTGAGGGGGGGGAACACTATCTAGGTGTAGCAGGCAAATCCGCTCTTGTTCGACGGATCCACGGAGCTCCCGCATAAGGCAACTCATCAGCAGTTTCCCTCCATTCTGCACTGTATTTTCTCGCCATCCGTGGGTATTGTGTGCAGGCTAAGGTTTCGGCGCGCTAGCCACACAAAGTTAGCTTGTGCTGCGATTTTATTTGTGTACATCTCTCAGGGCCTTCGAGTGTTGTTGTTGAATGTGGATGTTGGCACCGCGCTCCGCCTGGCATGAATGCAGCTACTCAGCAGACCAGAGTTGGCTGCTAATGATAAATCATGCAGTGTGTTAATGCAGCAGCAGGGCTGCTATAAATAGTCGATGGCGAGGGATGCCGATTGATTCAGGAAGAAACGGTCTGCTCCAGATACTTTCTGTCCGTGGTCATCGTTAAGTTCACAGCCGAGGCCTCAAGATGAACGTCCCTCATTGTCTGACACACAGCTGATCACGTGAATGACGCAGAGGTGCAGCTGAAGCCTTTTGGGAGTCAGTTCTTCGTGCGTTCGACACAATAATGGATCCCAGTTTTCTGAGCACCCTCACCATCGACTTGCGAGCAAGTGACCAAGTTACTGAGGGCCGCCATGATCTTTGTGGGGGTACAGACGCCCAGTGGGGGCGGTGGTGTGTGTGCGGTCTGCCTCTTTGTGTACATGTTTGCGTGCGCGCTCGCAGGCCTGCTGACAGTGGCACTTCAGCAGAATGTTTGCCCTTTCCTCAGTCCTTTGATGTGACCAGGTCCTGCTGTGATAATGAGCCCTGTGCCCCGCCGCAAGGTGAGCATCCTGCAGCTCGCCCAGGGCTCTGCCAGCAGAGCTGCAGCCCAACCCCCACCCCACACACACACACACACACACGCGCACACACACACACACACACACACACACACACACACACACACGCACGCACGCACGCACACACGCACACACGCACACACACACACACACTCTATACAGAGCTGAGATCGTGTCGACACAATGACTATTGTCATTTGTTTCTTGCATCTCAGGATGTTTCACATGTCAGAAATGTTGACAGAATTATTTCCATCACCTAAAGTGTGGGAGTTTCATTTAGGATTTTTCTCTGTGATTTTAATGTTCCAACAAAGACAAAAAGCTGCTATTAAAATGATGTAAATTCCTCCAGAAGTCGGCAATAACCTAAATCTCTGTACCTTCTGAGTGTAATACTTTCTGCCCCAGTTCTAAGGCAATCGTTTCAAAATAAAAGCTGAATGTTTTCGATCAGATAACTGCTTACATAAGATATTTATAACCTCTCTTTTTATAAACAACTTCTTTCTTGGGTGTAAATTCAAATTATGGTTGCAATTTACCAGTTTGGCACAGAATTACATACATGATCCATGGAAAAACAAAACTGCACAATTTCACTTAATTTACCACGTTATTGACCTTCTTTGCTCGGAGTAGCGTTTGTTTTGTATCTCCTGATGACGTCGTCATGGCCTGATTCCAGCTGAAAGTGTTCTTGTCGTTCTGTTACAAGTTCAAAGCCGTTGACCTCCCATCACCCCTCAACAAAGCCGCGGCACTTTGAATTCACCCTCCCTGTTATCTCGTCACCGCTCCTGCTTTGTGTAGCTTATTACTGCAGAAGAAAAATGGTAACTGGTTCAGTTGTAATGCTCTGCCCCCCCGGTTTTTAATAGCACCGCGACATATAGAAATTAAGAGTTGAACAGTTTGAAAAGCGGATCAAGTCTTTTCATCTGGGGCAGGCACATTTCACACAAATTTTCTCCTTTGCACGTTCAGAAAGTCGGAGCTAGCATGATTGGGTTGCTCCGAGCACATGCTCTTCATGCCAGCTGAAGGATGATGGGTAATCCAGCTCGTCCTATTCACTCGTGCTCGGTGGCAGTGGGGAGGAAGACACTCGGCTGTTAATAGCTCCTTTGTGTTCATATGCGGCATGTATGTGTTAAATTCATTAGATGCGTGCTTATTGCTGTCCCTGATCCCCGCGCCATCGACATATTTTGAAGCGTGTGTGCTGTTGAATCAGTGACGGTGTGTTTGTGTGTGTGTGTGTGTGTGTGTGCGCGCTTCATGTTTATACTGTGGCATGTGTCAGTCATGTGTGTGAATATGTGATGTTATGGCTCGCGTGTGTGTGTGGGTGCAACGTGGGTATTTAGAGGACAGCATGACAAGTTCCTCTCATGATAAATTTGCTCTGCAACTTAGCTCCTAAACCCATAAAATTGAGTATAGAGTACATGCTATTTTTGCTGCATGAGTAATTCACCAGACTCCACTCAGCAAGTGGAACTCGGCAAGTTTGTGTTAAGATTTCGACCTTTTGTGAGTGTGTGTGTGTGTGTGTGTGTGTGTTGGTTGTTGTTTTTTACAAACCAAGTGGATTTTGTCTTCATTGTTGCTGCTTTATGCAAACTTTTGGGCTGTGGTTGAACCAAAAGATTTGTGATTGAGTAAAAAGAAGAGGGGGAGAAAGAGATTTTTTGGAGGGGGGGGGGTGTCACAGATGTATGTTCCTCTCCAGGGCAGGCTTTTCCTGTTATTCGTAGCCTCCTCCGCTGCTGTCCCTGTGGTTGGCTCCGCTTGTTCGTCTCATTACCCTTGGCGCGTGGCGCTCCATCGCTTGCTGGCGGCCCGGCTTTCTTCTCCATTAATTGGGTTTCGTTACATTAAGCCCCCTGGCCAAGGGGGCCATCCTGCCAATAAAACATTCCACTTTTAGCACCCGACTCGAAGCTGGTAGGGTTCACCTTGCTCTGCGAATGGTAATTGGTTATTTATTTAAGCTTCCCCAGGTTGGTCTCCGCTGGTTTTGGTAAAGAGGGAGGGAAGGAGGGAGGGAGGGAGGCACAATGCCTCTCCTCTGCTGTGCGGCGCAGCTACTACATGGGAATGTTTGCTCACTTTTGTTGGGAAAAGGTTGGACGACTCGCACTCAGACACACCTGAGAGTGAACACCTGGTGCGAGGGCGACTGCCGGATTTCAGCCCCAGGCGCGCCTTCAATGCTTTCTGACTTCTAGCTTTTGCAAAGGCTTTGTCACTGCAGAGTGAGTCTCCTTTCTGCAAGTGCATTGTTGCTACAAACACCAAAGGCACGAAGAAGAGGGTGTGTTCCCACCCCCACCCCCCGTCAATGATTTGCCTTAAATCATAAGAGTGGTTTAAGCTATAATTGCATCTTGTGGATGGAAATGACGGCAGACTTTAGGAATCACAGAGTGATATTATGCCTCCTCTTTTTGTTTCCTTCTGTTGATATCCTGGGACCTTGTTTCGCACATCCTTTTCCCTCCCGAGTGCAGAAAATCCTGTGAGTAGGTGAGGTTTTGGGTTTGGGGGTGAGAAGGGCTTCTTAGTGAATAGATTTAGCAGCATGGGAATCCATGGCAGCCACTTTAGCTGCCATCTCCCCAGCTGTTTGTGAAACACCTCACATGGTTTTCACACACTTGATTGTAGCTGCAGGCACGAAGAGTCCTCATTGCATATAAATTACAGAAGTGGGAAGTGATTATTATAAAATTCCTGCTTTCCCTTTTTTCCACTCCACTCTGCAGAAGTGGTATAATTGAGTGGAGTACAAAAGCTGTGCTGTGAGGGGAGAGCAGCAGAGACATGCTAAAAAGGCAATATTGCAAGGACAGTTACTCCATGTTCCTCGTAGACACGTATGAACGCCCGCATTCAAGCTTGGCAGCCACGGCGGGACGCTGGTGGAGTATGACGGAACAGGAGGTCGCAGACACCGGCGCGTCGTCGAAATCAGACGAGGGGGGGAAAAAAAATCCAAAACAAACGATCAAAAAAAAGAAAGAAACAAAAGCGAGAAGTCCCATTTCCCGTCCCCACCCCCAATCTCAGCCCGCGCCAAGTCACTGGCTGCCCGTACCGAAACACACTGGAGTGTCTCCTCCACGCAGGGCTTCCTGCCAGCTCCAGTTCCGCACAATGAATTTCTCTTAAAACCACATCTGAGGGGCTCTTTAAAAGGCCCGGCCAAGCCTGGATATGAAATTCCAAATGGAACGTTTTTCTTTTCAATCCGCGCTGCTGCCTCTCTTCTTTCGCTCTCCCTGAGAAAAAACATGAATAGAGAGAAGCCTAAGCCTATTATTTCTCCCATACAATAACGGGGACCTCCAATATGGCGGCCCTTCAATGTGGCGCTGCCGCTGCCGCTGAGGGCTCTTTTTTTTTTTTTGTTGGAGTCAGGCTGACGGGGGGAGGATGGCGGGAATCAGATTGCTGCAACGTGGCATGACCCCTCAAGGTTGTGGTCATCCGAGTGTTTCGTCGCCGCGGCGTCCAGGAAAGGTGAAGGAATGTCGTGATTTCTGCAGCTGCCGAGCGGACGCAGCCGGCCAACAAGTCTCCACCTGGTGCTACACGGGCGGCGCCGTGACCAAAGCGCGCATGTAATCCTCCTAACCTGAAATAGAAACAGTTGAAAAATTATAGCAAGGTTTTGCTTAAACGTGATGCGCCGTTCACAATCCTGTTTTGTGTATAACCAGGGAGACGTGGAGCTGGGGGAGGCCTGACTGGCCATTTATCGCCGTCGCTTCCTTTTTTTCTGAAAGTAAATTACAGTGAGGTCATGCAGCGAGTGTAAAAGTGCACCCAAACAGCCATCAATTATTTGTTGGTCACAGAGGCCTGCAGGTTTCTCCCTGGTGGATTTCTGCCAACAATGGAGGCAGTTTATTAAGAAATTGAAGAAAATTAGTTGTGACAGCTGGAACTGGGAAAAGGCACAAAAGAAGGGCTTCTCTATTATGGCAGAAACCGCTCACTTGCTTGGTTGCGAAGAACTTTTACAGCTCGTGTGAGTCGATGTGAACAAGTGTGAGGGACAAACTTTAGTTTCCTGGAGCTTTTTTTTCTTCCTTTTCTCTGTCTGAGTTCGACAGGACTTCCAGCTAAAGTGATAATCTCCCAGGTTCTTATCTCATTCCCACAGGAGAACAAATGGGAGTGGAGAGGCGTAAAATACTATGGGCGAGAATGCTATCATTTAGCCCCTGGTGCAGGCATGCCCCAGTCGCTTCAGTGCCTTCTTAGCCCCCCCCCCTCTTTTTCAGGGTGAGCAGCCTTATTAATAAGCCCTCCTCTCTGTCGTGTCGGGTTGGACACTCCCACGCTCGCAGATTAGCCCGTCACCTTTGACTTTCTGTTGACTCGGGTCACAGAGCGCAGCTCACCTGAGCTCGTTAAGAAACCACTGACTATTGGAGCCGCATGCACGACCAAATGCTGCTGCGCTCTCCAACTGGACTTCAGCCGGTGTCAGTGCAGGAGATTCTCAGTCTGAAAAGGGTGGAAATGATGCTGCGTGTGGCTGGACACACACACACACACACACACACACACACACACACACACACACACACACACACACACACACACACACACA
>JAUESF010000074.1:8648570-8661572 GCA_032274765.1 Malacoctenus tetranemus | reverse complement strand
GCTGCTGCTGCTGCTAGCAGGCTGAGCTCAGGCTAACCGGGACTTAACGTCCACATTTGGTCATTTGCACAATGACAGTTTTCACAGCGGTCCCAGCTCGTCTCTTAGATGAATAGTGTTCAGACAAAGGTTTTTAAGCTCATGAGCAGCCTTCAGCTACAGGTTTGAGCTATAGTATGAATGCATGTTTGAACCAGGGGTGGCCAAAGGAAAGAAACAGGTGACATTACAGTGTCCTGTGACTTCTTATCCTTCACGTTTCCTCTCTGGCTTTATTCTTCTTGGTGCTTGTTCGGTGTGTTTTATGGATTTATATCAACTTCTCCTAAATCTACCTGACAGTGAGGCGTGTCCTTGTAACTGGACTTTAACACTACAATCATCTCTTGCTGCTTTTCCTTGCTTGACAAGTTGTTCTGCTCATTGTGTTGTCACTGTGTTGTCCTGCTCCTGTGTTGTCATTGTGTTGTCACTGTGTTGTCACTGTGTTGTCCTGCTCCTGTGTTGTCATTGTGTTGTCACTGTGTTGTCCTGCTCCTGTGTTGTCCTGCTCCTGTGTTGTCACCCCCTTTGAATAGGGGGGGACTTAGACTGGTGGTTTCAGATGAAGAACTGCGACTGGATTTAAAAAATGTCATCACAGTCAATAATACTGTAAATAATTATAACTTGTACGTCCACAAACATGTTCTGATGCCTTGTCTTCATGACACTGTGGAGATTTCCCTCAAGTCACATGTAAAGGCCACTTTGTGAACGCTTTCTCATGCCATCAACTCTTGGTTAGCAGCAGCTTTTCGTTGATGTCTGCCTTGTCACCATGAAACGTTGGTCCGCTTACAGCCTGAACTTTCATCTGTCCCATTTCAGGGAATGCAACGGGCAACTAATGTCACCTATCAAGCCCATCACGTCAGCAGGAAGAAGCGTGGACAGGTTGTTGGCACCAGAGGAGGCTTCAGAGGATGCACAGTCTGGCTCACTGGTAGGTCACGACACACTCCTCAAGCTAGCGCCATGGTGGCTTTGACCAACAGGTGTCAGTGGTTTCGTGGTTTCAGTGGTTGTGTTGTCTTGCTGCATTGGCCACTGCTGTGCTGCACTACTTTCTGCAGAAGTGAGCATGTTGTTTCACTCATGCAGGCTCATATTGTACATCCTGTATACGCTGTAATTCTGTTCTCTTTGGACTACTGCACACACTGTGCAATCTGCCCAGTAATCATAATGGCACTACTTTACTTATACTGGATACAAAGATACAAGCAAAGGCTGGTCACAGCAGCTGGCATTCATAGCGACACTGTTTAATTTCATCCCTCCACTTCCTGTATGTTGGTGTCACAAGCTGCAAGCGTCAGCACTTGTGGGGATGAAATCGTTCCATTGCATCAGTACTGGAGGACGTCGGCCTTCCTTCTCATCGCCCTGCAACCTGCACAACATCCACTGCTTTTCTAATAATCACTCTATACTCCTACCTCTTTGTAAAGGTCTGTCTGGAGCAGGGAAGACCACCGTGAGCATGGCTCTGGAGGAGTACCTGGTGTGTCATGGTATCCCCTGCTATTCCCTGGATGGGGACAACATTCGTCAAGGGCTGAACAAAAACCTGGGCTTCAGCCCGGAGGACCGTGAAGAGAACATCAGACGCATTGCTGAGGTGGCTCGCCTTTTCGCTGATGCTGGCTTGGTCTGCATCGCCAGCTTCATCTCTCCCTACAGCAGAGTGAGTGGCTCTCTAAAGAAATGGTCAGCAGTTGAATGAGGGGAGCAGATGCTCGCTGTGGTTTACAATCTGCCGGGAACATCGAGGGTTACAGAGCAAATTTCAAGGCTCCATTCCAAATGTCCTGGAATCATTATTTTGAGCTTTTTAAAAACAATGAAACGTTCAAACAAGAACAAAGTGAAGAAACCCAGGCCTCGTTTCTGTCCAGACCTTTCTTTGGTATTCTCTCCTATTGCCTTGACATGAAATGTTGGGTTTGAGCTCGCTCATTGCTGTGAGATGGGCTTCATTACAAGCTGTGATGTTGGTTGGATTTAAGTGGTTCATCGTTGTGTCCCAGGATCGTCTCAACGCCAGGAAGATCCATGAGGCTGCAGGTCTGCCTTTCTTCGAGGTTTTTGTGGACGCCCCACTGGACGTGTGCGAGCAGAGAGATGTGAAGGGGCTGTACAAGAGAGCCAGAGCAGGGGAGATAAGAGGTGGCGCTTCCTGTTCTCCAGACGCTTCAATGCACAAGCTCAGACTTTGTGTTCATGTGACCAAAACCTTTGGTTTCTGAAAGACACTCACAGCTGTAGAGGAAAGTCATAATGCCCTTTTGAATCGTTTGGAGCTTCCACTTGGATCACTTTAATGTGTGTCTGTCGTCACCTTTGAGTCACAAACCTTAACCAAACTTGTCTTGGTCTTCTTATTGTGTGGATTGTAAAAAAATGACAAAAAGTGTCGCAAACAGTTGAACGTCCTGATGTTTCCCTGGAATTCTGATTTAAAAAGTACACAAATAGGATTTTCTACTTTTGTTTTGCATATTCAGTACTGCAATGGAGTCATGGAGTCATACACTAATATCTCTGTTTATTCAGGCTTTACTGGCATTGACTCAGAATATGAGAAGCCGGAGGCTCCCGAGCTGGTGCTGAAGACGGACTCCTGTAGTGTGAACGAGTGCATACAGCAGCTCATAGACCTGCTCCAGGAGAGGGTGAGCGATACTACTTGCTTTTTTCAACCTCTGAGATTAAGTACATCCTCTGACACGTCATTAAATTGGATATGAAACAGTGCTGTTTTTCTCTCAGCCGCTAGGGGGCAGTAATGCCTTTCATACACTTTGCATCGCTCCAGATACCTTTCTGCATCTCAGTATTTCATCTTTCTTGAAGGCTTCAAAACCTTTGTCAGCACAGAGTTTTGTGTGAACTCATGTTTTAACATTGTGCATTATATTGTGCAGGATATCGTCCCGGTTGACGCCTCATATGAAGTGAAGGAGTTGTACGTGCAGGAGAACAAACTGGACCTGGCCAAGGCAGACGCAGAGACTCTTCCTGCTGTGCAGATTGGAAAGGTGATTATGATTCTTCAATGACAACTGTGAGAATTTTAGTTGTCAGTGTTAGTTGATGGGTTTTGAACAAAGCCTCCAGCTTATTGAACATTTACCTTTTTATTTTGCTTATGCTTTATACTTGAACCTTTTGTATCAGTGGCTGATGAAGGGGTGACCCGCTCTGCCCCTCAGGTGGACATGCAGTGGGTGCAGGTGCTGGCTGAAGGCTGGGCCACTCCACTTAATGGCTTCATGAGAGAGAGGGAGTTTTTGCAGTGTCTTCATTTCGACTGCTTGCTGGACGGTAAGATTCAGTTTGAAACGCTCTGGTTTCCACTAAACCTCTGACCACTCGATGCTGGAGAGGAAACACTAGGTGGTGCTGAGTGCTCATGGGTGGAACGGTCAGACAGCAGCTGGGTCTCTGCTGGCACAGCACTGAGGATTTCTCTGAGTGTTCTCTGGTGCTGCCATCACTGCAGCCCGTCAAACCTGTTGAGTTCTGGCCTGTTTGGGTCGCGTCAGGCGCCATTGAATTGGATTGAGTCCCATCATTGGCCTGGGAAGATAACTCAGGGAGGCTGCTGTGCAGTACACTGCTATTTGCAGTGATACAGGGTGGTTGCTGGTGTTTACATCATGTATTGCAATTAAAGTGAAGCCTTCTAAAACATCTCAAAATGCACCTGCAACAAAACTCAAGCTGGTGATTTAATTTCACATATGAACAAGTACATGTAATAAAAATATAAACCCATGCAAAGCTCTGAATGCTGAACAGTCACAGATGGATTTGTTCCTATAAAAAGGCGTGATTCACTTTTCCTTTTAGTCCTGACATAGAGAGATGCAGAGGAGGAAGCCTTGTATTGATTGACACAGTACACCGCCATTTGTCTATTTTCACTTCCTTCCACTGATCTGGCAGTGTAACGATTGATTGGCTGCACCAAAAACTTACAACCAGCTGGAAATCACAAGACTGCAAGTTTTCTCATGAGTCACAATGCCAGCAGAAAGTCACAATTCAAGATTCCATCTCCTCTGTTTGGATCTTTCACTGTGTGTGTGTGTGTGTGTGTGTGTGTGTGTGTGTGTGCGTGTGCGTGTGTGTGTGTGTGTTATTGGAACCAGCTGTGAGCTCTCCACTGTGACAAGGGGACCAGGCGAGGGGTCTTGGAGGGGCTGCAGCAGCCAGCGTCCCCTCCTGTCTTCACACTGTTCATTGTGATGTGATGTGAAAAGCGTGCTGCTTTCAGGGGTTCCATCGGCCTGGACGGCACAATGAAAGCAAACGAACGCAGTGATGACGCACATCAAATCACACCATGAATAAAGGTCAAGCTGCAGCGTCGTGCTCAAGCAGTTTCTCCTCTGCCCTCTTTAAATTGCAGCCTTGAAGACTGCCTCCAGCCTGTGGTTTGGTTGTATATTCTACATTTAGCTGAGAAATGTACAACATGATACTTTACAAGGAAAGTTAAAGTGTTGTGTTGCACGTTAGTAATCTGTAAACAGCCTTTTTCTGACATCTCATCCTTGTTTCGTCATGCGTCAGTGTGGCAAGTCGGACTCTTTGGTAACTTGGTGAAAAACAAACGTAGATGCATTTTTGTTGCATGCAGAGATTCACGACTCGTCTTGGCTGTTGCAGCTCTGAGACCTGGGATCCCCGTCATCATCATGCAGCTCTCCATGTGCTTCTCCTTCATAGGATCTCACTGATTTGGATCCTCTGCTTTGCTCCGTAGGTGGCGTCATCAACCTCTCGGTTCCTATCGTGCTGCCGGTGTCCACGGCTGACAAAGAGCGTCTGGACGGCGTGACAGCGATGGCCCTGGTGTACGAGGGCCGACGAGTGGCCATCCTCCGGAACCCCGAGTTTTACGAGCACCGAAAAGAAGAGCGCTGCGCTCGGCAGTGGGGCACCACCTGTAAGGACCACCCCTACATCAAGGTGAGTTCATGAAGTGACAATGATGCTGCTTCCTCGTTGTTCTCCAGGAACCTTAGCAGCTCCATCTCAGGTGCAAGGTATTTAGTTGGCATTCCAGTGCAATTCCTATAGTGGAACCAAAGGACAACTCTACTGTGTCGATGTCAACACAGCCAGTGTGAAACCACTCCAGGCAGAAGGTGCTAAAATGTCTCTGTGACCCACAACAAACTTGTTTAGCTGAGCGAAAATATTGTTTAGAAATATTTATGTTTGAAAGAAAAAAAAGTGAGTCTGTCACAGCAAGAGTCTCCAGTGCAGTGGGATTTCCCTTCCTTAAGACTCCAGTACAAGTAGATGGTTGTGACCTGCAGGGGAAGAATGTGCCAGCAGGAGATGCCATTCATGTCACTGTCCTCCACTGAGGAGCTCACTCACATGAACATGATGTGTTTCTCCCAAACCTCCAATGTGGATATGAGCCGTGTTCATGGAGCGGTGTTGCTATCGGTCTCAGCTTTAGCTGCTTTCATTTCCAGAGACTTTGCTGATTCTGTTTGTTTGGTCTGTGTTTTAAAAGCCAAAGTCAGCCCTGAGTTTGGACTTGAAGGCTACCTTGGGGGTTTCTCCGTGTAACCTTTCTCACACTGCTCTCCGTCATCATCACACTGTAAACTTCTGCCTCTTCAGCCAGCTCACTTTCTGTTGAAGTTCCCTCGTTCATTTGCAAAGTGTGGCTGTGAGAAGACATGAAGAAGTGATGCAGGCGAGTTCACCTTTCATCACCAGTCGTTATTTACTGGTGCATCGAGGCAGGAGAATAATGTGTTGCCAGATCAATATTTTCTTTGACCCATGAATATTGGCATTGGTGTCCTCCACAGGCCTGATCTGAAGCCTTCTCCAGCTGCTGTTTTGACTTGCAAATATGAGGGACAGTGAAAATGTTCAGTGTGCAGACGCCGTTTCCTTCAGACGCTCCACGTAGACGCTGGTTTTCCCCGTTCACTTCTGGGAGTGCAATGAAGTGTGCGTTGTGGAGGCCGTTGATCTGACCGAAGAATGCGACTGTTAAAGATCTTTCAGGAGTCTTATCAGGCCAACAGCAGACAGGCTGGATTAATTAGAGTGAAGAAAACAGAGCACGAGAGGTTTGGAAGCATCTCCCAGCAGAGCCAGCTGATGCACATCACATCACATTGACACCTTTGCTGCTGACAAGGCTTCGCCAGATCAAACTGAACTCGCTCTGTTTGGTCAGGAGTTGATATCAAAGAGTCTTCACATGATAAATTACATGAGGATGAAATAAGTGACATTCATGAGTTTTTCTTTCTTTTTTTAATCATCAACTTTTCAGCATCACTTTTTTTTCCTTGTTTGAGCTCTTTCAGGCCCGTCCTCGCCGAGGCGCCACCAAGAGGATGCACGCATACTTCTTCTGTATTGACGTGCTGTCCGCATGAGTCGGTGGACCTCTACTTTTACCTTTACCTCTACTGTTTAAAATCCAGTTTTCGAGCGTCTCCCTCCTGCATGGACCCTGAAAACTGTCAGATCGCATCCAAGAACCTTCAGAGATGAAAGGGACTTTTAATAAACGCACGCTCTGATGTTCACATCAGGGCTGAACAAAGGGAAAGAGGAACGTATTTACCTCGCATTTGCGGTTTCACTCAGTCACCCTCTGAAAAGGGACCTTCACAACATGTCTTACACATCATCAAACAAAAAGAGATGGAGTCATAAGAATTAAAGATGGAAGCAAAAATGTAGGTTCCCATTTAAATTCAAATAATTTAACTTGAAAATCTATTTAACTAAAGAATAAAAGGCCAAAGACCAAATCTGAGTTCAGAGCTATAATTCTTTAAAGTCTGACTTTATTTGTTTGAGTTTTTCAAATGATTTTAAAGAATTAATTGTTGAATTCTTTGGCATCATTTGAAAATGAGTTACAGAAATAGGTTAACATAAATCTTCCTTTAACGTGCAGTTTCTTCTACACGATGTCTGTGTGCTGTGAGGAGAGTGAAGCTGAAAAAGGACAGTGGGTGTCGATGGAAATATTTAGGGTGAACCGACCACCATTTTATTGGATTTGTCTGAATATGTGAAGTGTGCGGGGTACGCTGTGTGTTTAAAAACGACAAACAATGAAAACCTTGGTGAAGAGAGTGAACAGTGCCTGCAGAGCTCCAGACTGTCTGTCCCAGAGCGCGATGTGATAAACACTGTGCATGTGAAAGCAGACGGCCTCCCTGGATTCAGCACTGATGGAACACAGATCCCAGCTGGACCTTTCACACTGCTGATGGAAAGACTGAATCGGTGGAGGAGCGAGTGTTTCTCACAGTCTGTCAGGACGCCCAGTGTAATCACTTGATCTTCTTGGTCCACCTCCGTGCTGCAGGTGTTATATTTGGATGCGGAGCCTCCCGCTCACTCTCCACACAAATGTGTTTGAGATTGCGCCGCTCAGCTGCCAGCGTCCACCTATCCGCTCACGCTGCCCCTCTCCAAATATACCCGCCAATTGTTTCCATCTGTGTCCTATTGACCGCCGCAGGGCTCAGGTAGACGCTGTGGTCACACAATGTCCTGAAGTGATCCTGCAGAAAGCGACATTGGCTTGTTGCTGGAGAACGGAGCTGCCTGGTGCTGGCGAGAGTGAACGTTGTCAGACTGCCTTTTTTCTTCATTTCTACCAATGTCCTCCTGCAAAAGTAAAGTGCAAAGTCACTTTGAAAAGTCCACGTGTCTAATTTTAAACCCCATTGTTCTCAGGATCAGTGCAGTTGGTCATCCTCTTGTTCACTGGCAAATGTTCAAGAGCAAAATGATCCGTAACCTGCGTGGAACTCGGTGGTTTCAGTCCCTGGAGTCAGACTTGGTGTAAACGTGTTGGCAGCAGACAGACAGCTGTTTCAGTGCAGCTATCTGTGGTTGGTGAAGCCAGCCTGTGTCTTCTTTGTCTCACCCTGTTGGTGATCAAACCTGGCTCGGTCCTGTGTGTGGACATGTGTTGTAAGTTGCAGAATTGCTGGATTGGAATCAAAACGCAGCAGCTTTTAGCACCTGGTGCCTCAGTGCTCCTCATTTCTGCAACCGTCACACTTCACCCACTGAAGCCCGACATGTGTGCTCAGCCTGCTCTGATTAAGCTTTCACTCATTAAAGAATTTGTGTATGTCTCCACAAGTGTGTGTCTCACTCCCCTCACTGGAGCCAGTCTGTCAGCACACCTCTGGACTGATGGCTGCAGCAGGTTCCGTCCCCCTGGTTTTCCAGACGGACACGAGCTGCTTCATACAACGTGCAGTTAATCCACTTTTTCCTGTTTACCAGCCTGTCAGTCATGCAGCGGACCCCCTCACCGGAAGCTCTCACGGAGCAGCTGTTTATTTGACCAAGCCCCTTCTCACATGTGAAGTCGATGTGGGGGCACCTCAACAGTTAAATGGAGCACATGTGTGGGCCTCTGATTTTGGTCTTACACGCTGCATTCTCCACTCGCCCTTATCAGGAATATAAATTGTGACTCGCCTGTGCCGTTGCTCCGTCCAAAGAACGGGACTGCTCCCCATCACTCATGGTTCTTATCAGGCCAGCGGTGGACAGGGTGGATGAGAAAACAAATCTTCATCCTCAAACCGTCTCACAACAGAGCCAGCCGGTTATTGATCACATGGCGAAGACACCTCTGCTGCTGACAGCCCTCAGATCTTTGTATATGGTCTGCCAGCTCAGATACACATCAGTCAATTTGTCAAGTATGAATATCAAAGAGGCTTTTGCATGATGAACGACATGTCGACAAAACAAGTTTTCCTTTCATGTCACCTCCCAAACGATCTGTTTTCTGTTTGATTTGTGGCCTTTTGTTGAGGTCTGGTCCTCCCACCGCCTGAGCTGCGCCTCTACAACAGCCCGCTCTGTGGAACTTTGTCACTTTGTATCACAGTAACATCACACAGGCTGGCGCTCTGAGGAACTCCAGCTACGGCCTCAAAGTGCCACAAGAGGCGGAAGACGCTGCCTGAGACAATAGCAGCCTTCTGCCTGGATCCCACACACTCTGCTGACATTGTTGGATGAATCTCACCAGGGGAAACATTTCACTGCGATGTGGTCATGAGCTCATCAGCAGGTTTCATGTTGGAATACAAGCTGATTTTGTCTGTGCACTGTTACTGACATTAGCAGTTGTGACCAAACACAGAAGGCCACGGCGCGCCACAGTTCTGTTGCTGTTTAACGACATATCCAGAGTTTGATTTATGCGGCCGTGGCCCCGCTGCAACTGGGTAATAACTCGGGGGTTCATTGGAATTCACGCTGGCCTGGTTCCAGCACGGTGGAGTTTTTAAAGGCCGCGGTGTCTTAAGTCTGGATTACGTCTGAGCTGTGTTCGCTGTCGTGATTGCTGTGGCTCCCGTTTCAGATGGTGATGGAAAGTGGGGACTGGCTGGTCGGGGGAGACCTGCAGGTTCTGGACAGGATTTACTGGAACGATGGACTCGACCAGTACCGACTGACTCCCACTGAGCTCAAACAGAAGTTCAAAGAAATGAATGCAGGTAAGGGAACAAGTTTGGTTCCCAGTTGACGTCCTGACACCGAGACATTAAAGCAAAGACCTCGAGAGACATCGTAGGGGAAAATAGTTGCATTAACAGCAGGTAGTGCTAACTCGTCTTCAGAGAAGCCAGAGCTGGGAAGAAGACGACAGTGGTGAAGTTGCACTGGAGAAACTCGTCTGTTCAGCTGGAGAACAGTTGCATCTGGCTCCAGAGCTTGTTCAGCCAGCAGCGTGACTGTCTCTCAGTGCACGTCCTGTTTGTCTTGTTCTGACGAACACAGTTGTGTTTGACGCTCCGTTTACATCGTTTCTCCCTGTTCTTCTCGTTTCTCTTCACTCTTAGACGCTGTGTTCGCATTCCAGCTCCGCAACCCCGTCCACAACGGCCACGCTCTTCTCATGCAGGACACCCACAAGCGCCTCACCGAGCGAGGCTACCGTCGGCCTGTCCTGCTGCTCCACCCTCTGGGGGGCTGGACCAAAGACGACGACGTGCCGCTGCCCTGGAGAATGAAGCAGCACGCCGCTGTGCTGGAAGAGGGCGTCCTCAACCCAGACAGCACCATTGTTGCCATTTTCCCCTCACCGATGATGTATGCAGGGCCAACTGAGGTAATCGTGACCAAGATGGTGGTATTTGCAGCTACATGTTGGAGGTTTCTTCACACAAAGGCATCATTTGAACTCAGAAGTGACGGAGAACCAGGCTGAGCACTGACAAACAGGCAGCAGTGTGGCACATTTCACACGTTTGACAGTGAAAGATGGTGGGAGGGATTTGCAGTTTCCTTGAGGCTTTCTGTTCACTGTTTCCATCCATACACACACCTCTGCAGGTGACGGAGTGATTGAGTCTTTTAATCATTCACTGCATCACTGATTGTAAAGTGATGTTGTCGGTTGCTGAGGGTGGACTGCAGGTTGATGGGTGATGGAGTGGATCCAGTTTGTAAATGTGGTTGGATGGAAGCAGCCGGACTTGGCGGCACGTCCCTGCTGATTTGTTCTTGGTCAATAGAACCAGGATCTGCAGACAGCTGAAACAGGACCAGGACATTTTGATGGTCACAGCTGAAACTTCCTGTTCTCCCTGTGTGTTTCTGGACAGTGCCAACATGTGCAACCGTTGCAGGCGTTGCCCTGTGCTCGAGGCGTCCATCACTCTGGACGGCAGTGAGAAATAAGAGGTGTTGAGTTTCAGCTCCCGTCTCTCTTCTCATGTCCTCAGGTTCAGTGGCACTGCAGAGCACGAATGGTGGCCGGCGCCAATTTCTACATCGTGGGTCGCGACCCTGCAGGCATGCCCCACCCCGAGACGGGACAGGACCTGTACGAGCCCACTCATGGTGCCAAGGTCCTCACCATGGCGCCAGGCCTCATCACCCTGGAAATCGTCCCCTTCAAGGTCGCTGCTTACAACAAGGTCAAAAAGGCAATGGACTTTTTCGACCCCAAAAAGTAAGTCAGTGTTTTTCCACTCAAGTTTTCCCACTTCAAAGCATGTTGCACATTGTTTGCAGTGGGATTCCAGTGAGTCTACTGTATCTGTAGGATTCTTGAAGGAACCACAAGACTGAAGCAGCACTGACTCGCATTGAAATGGGAGAGTTTGTCAGGGTTGGAGTGAACCTGTCATGTTGTGACAGCTCCAGAGGACAGGCTAAACAGAAGGTGCATTTCTGAAGTGCTTTCTCATGATGTCTCAGCTAAAATGTTCTTTCATCTCTGAGTTCTCGCTCGCTCGTTTTCTCTCTGGAGTCAACCGACGAGCAGCCAAGAGAAGCAGTGACCGCTTTTCTTTCTGCTGCACTTCAAAGGTTTCTGTGGATTAGTGTGAGCTCTGATGTTGCTCAAAACTGACCTGCCACCATCTCAGTGTGTGGAGACACTACACCCAGTGACTGACAACACAAATCAGGAAATTTCTCCCCTCTTGGGTGACGCAACCGGAGCTGAGCTCACTTGAGCTCTCCGAGCTGAAGCGTGGCCAGACTCATCCAAAGATTACGTTCGTTGTCCATGATGCATGTTTGTGACGTTGAGCCTGAAGAGAACCGTTGATCAGGGACGTCCAGTGCTGCTCTGGAAGCAACAGCACCCTGAGAAATAGTTCAATTTGGAAGTATTTATTTTGGGGGCTTTGACGTGGCGCGGCCTGCTGAGTTCTTCGTATTTCATGGACTTCATCAGTTTGAGGAGAGGAAACCTCAGTTGTCTGTTAAATGTCACCAATTTCACAGTTGGATTAAAAGTTTATTTATGGTGGGAGAGCAGACCACTCAAACAGGATTATGCTGTGGACCCGTACCAGACGTTGTCAGTTTCACTTACGAACTGAAGGAGAGAAGCTTTCATTTGTCTGATGCACCAGCAGTCGATGGAACAGCAGCAGTGAAAGAGTGAAAATCACAGATTGCAGTTAATGGAAGAAGTGACGTGTCGCAGTATGAACTTATACGATGAAATAATGGACCTACTTTACTCGACATGCTTGCTATTGTTTTGAATGCGTTTAAGGGTCCTACATTAAATCTGCTTTGTTCAAACCATGCATGATTCAGGTGGCTCCCTTTTCCTCACCACGAACATCGTGTCATTTCACACGTGCACGCACACACACACACACTCTTTAAAATGGCTGCTCTAATCCAATGTGTCGACTGGATTCTTGCTTGGTTTTAATGCTGATGTGTGGGACCTCCAACATGGCTGCATTTCCTGCAGCCTGCAGTTGTCTCTGTTGGGTTTATGATTTTCTCATTCGCCAGCGTTCTGTTGGAAAGCCAATGCGGCTTCATCACGATGGCCCTCCGTCCTGCTCTAAAGCGTCATGGCTCCGATCACAACAAGCTGTTTCTAATTTGACCCTGTATAAAAATGCTGTGGGAAGAATGTGCTGGAGCTCCTCTACCTTCCATCACGGCCTCTGTGAGCTCTTCCTCTTCCTCCTCTTCTTCATGTTTCTTCGCCACACGAGGCACTTTTTCATGTGATAACAATTAGAAATATCACTCCTAGAACAGCTTGACTTTGAAGCTCTCTAAATGTGGGCTTAGTGCAGATCAGTGTGACGGTCTGGTAAGAAGCTGTCTGAAGCTGTCTCGATCGCCCCCTCTCACTCATTCAG
This sequence comes from Malacoctenus tetranemus, assembly GCA_032274765.1. NCBI lineage: Eukaryota > Metazoa > Chordata > Actinopteri > Blenniiformes > Labrisomidae > Malacoctenus > Malacoctenus tetranemus. The sequence continues at coordinate 8,648,862 of JAUESF010000074.1, read as the reverse complement.
AGATAGTGAAGATGTGATGCGGCCGGGCCAGGGATTTGCTGGGTATTGATTTAAAGACAAAGAGCGTGTCTGGCTGCGAGCGTCACTCCAGTTATGCACGTCTCTTCTGAGGCAGGTGAACGTGTTGCACTGCCAGAGGCCATCAGTCATATGAAAGAGAGAGAAGATGCCAGAACATGTGAAGGAGAGAAGAAGCGTGTGGATGAATTCAGTCAGATCATTGGAAAGCTTTTCCTCCTGCCCACACACACACAGCCAGCCAGCCAGCCAGCCAGCCAGCCAGCCAGCCAGC
>JAUESF010000074.1:8568145-8582306 GCA_032274765.1 Malacoctenus tetranemus | reverse complement strand
GTCGGTCGGTCGGTCGGTCCGTTAGTTGGTCGGCCTGTCTGAGTGCCAACAGAATACCTCAAAATGAAGCATGCAGCATGGGTGTAGACTGATACAAGGAACAAAGCTTTACATTGCAGGTGCATCCAGTCACCAAACGGCTGTGTGATAAGAATGGCCCTCCAAAGGAGCCCGCTGTGCAGGAGCAGAGGCAGCACGGGTTATCAGGCGTCATGCTGACGGCTGCTGCTGGAGGTTTGCGTTCTCTGAGTGCTTCTTGGTTTGGAAGATTGAACACGTTATCCAGGCCTCAGCCCTTCACAGCCTGATTGCATGCATATGTGGCTTATTTTGTGATTCAGCTTTAGGATGTCAAAGTCCTGCATCAGCATTCCTCTGATGCCCACAAATGAGGGGGTTTCCCCAAGAATGGCAGGGGCAAATAAGCCCGATCAGCAAGCATTAAAATACCAACATTATATCCAATGTGGCAACTACAGTCAGGACTGTGGGCACCAGCAATGCCTGCCTTCCTTGTGTACACCTAAACCAGCTGCTCTGCTGAGTGCAGCGCATGTTATTCAAGACAACATTGGATTACATGGTACTTTTCACTAATATCATAATATCACTTGTCCGCATATGGTAATTGGATGCATGTACAGGCCATCTGCTTTCATGTGAGTTGGACTGCGCCCTTGAACAAAAATCCTTGATGGAGCTTAGAAAGGTAAACTGATCCCATTCTCTAAATAATAATACATTATAAGGCAACAACCACAAGGAAACAAGAGCCCCTTGTCCAAGTCTCACTCAGTAAATCAAATAGCTGCGTTCACCGATTTGCCAGGTATAAAATTACCCCAAACTTCTGACTGTCATGGGCCATCATACCCGGAGCCCAGACTGGTGGCATACAAATCAGCCATTAACAGGCAAAGAAGCCGTAAACCAAAAACAGGTAATGGTCTCAGCTTCAAGTCTTAATTTGTCCAAAAAGCTCTCATTCACATCACTCCTCCTTGTTATCTTAGGTTTCACTGCTGGATGCGGGAGGGGGACAGTGGTGTCCTTGTTTGATTGTAATTATGGTCCTCACCTCAAAAGTTTCCCCCTGGGAACTTCCCTCCTCCTCCTCCTCCTCCTCCTCTTCCTCCAAGAGGTCTAAAGACACACTCAGAGTGACTCATTAAGTGCGGAGGAGAATAAAGACAAGGCCGAGCCTCCGCAGCTCCAGCGGCGTCTCTCTCTCTCTCTCTCTCTCTCTCTCTGTCGATGGTCTTATCTACTCTGGCGTATGGAAGTGTCTCTGCGGGGCCTGTCGGCTGCTGACAGACAGATGAGCTCATCGAGACGCTCGACCCGCAGCGCAGTTTCAGAGCGTTTCCACAGACGCTGGTCTGGGGGGGTCGCGCTTCAGTGAGGTGTCTGATCTTTAACCTGCAGTTAGAGCATCTGACTATCTGGCCTGACAAATGGTGCCCTGACAGAATGTATTGAGTGGTGCTGTTCGTCAGCCGTGAACCAGGGCACAGGACGTCCAACTGAAAGCACGTGTCAGCAGTTTGGTTTAATTTTCTCCCCGTTCACTCTTTGGCACCAGGTCCAGTCATTAGCGAGGCTAACCGCTTCCTTCTTTACTTTGCTGTGATAGATTTCTTTAAAAAACTCCTATTTCTGCTTCAAATATCGTCTTTCATCGCTGAGCTCATTGATCAGAACTGGATGTGGAGATGTACCAGCCCAGTATGGATCAGTATCGCGAACAGATCAGATAAGCACAAACAAAGCATTTTGTTCAGAGGGGTAATTATACAGTCATATAATACTTCCTTCTCTACATCCTCCTACACATCACCGTAGCAGTGACTGATTTCTCCTGAGTCTGACTTTCTTTCTGCCACTTCAGACTGGCTTGAATGTCAACAGAGAAACAAAAGGCAGTTTACTATACTAAAGGTCAGCTCAGTCGCCCATATTTAACGGTCCTGGAGCACACACAGACTTTCCATTGTGTGCTGGTGTGATGGCACTTGTGTGGTGGGGTTCTGCCCTCCTGTGGTCAGCGCAGCAACTCTCAAGGTGTCCCAGCAGCACAATAACCTCTCCTGCTCACTGGTTCCTGCTGCTACTGTGGCAAAAACCTCTGGACACAAAAAGCCTTCAGGTGAATTTCACTTGAACTTTTTTTTGAGCTTCTGAATTTACCTCAGTTTTCAGTCAGCAGACAGAAACTGTTTGTAGCCTGTTGAAAGAAAAGGCAACCGACATGTTCCCTGTGAAACACAGACATGAAACAAACGCCGCTCGAAAGGACAGTCAAGATTTCAGACATGGTGACAAGCAGCAAGTGTTCCTGAGGTGACCTGTGCTGTGTGAAGCTGGAAAACAACTTGGAGACATGATGACAAACTCCTAATAACTTTCTCCACTGTGCAACAATCTGAGAGATTCACCGCTGGCGAGAGCGAGGCAGCTGCAACCGCAGCATTCTTGTCATTTCGTCTTCCAATAACGAGGCTGGACACCACAATGACTCACATGAACTGTGAGAGGGCGCTCCATTCAGGACCCAGTCAGGAGCGATGCTGGTAGGGTACGAGTGAAGGTGGGAGCTGGGAGTTCTGCATGAATGCACAAGGTGATCAGTTCAACGGGAGGATGACTTGATTTGAACCTTTTTCTGGTGCAGTACTGAAACACCTCTGTGAACCTTTCATGTACATGTGCTTCTCACCTCCAGTAAATGCTGCACAACAAGTGTGGACCCAGCTGTGCTGTGAAGACCACCTGAGTGAGTTAAACAAAGGACATTTCCAGCCTTTGACAGGAGGAGTTGGCATCTGAGCGCTGCCGTTCCTTTGTGACGGGGGAGCAGAACGGTAACATCTCAGACACTTTCAAAAGTTGATTCAGTGACTGGCAGCAGCGCGTCTGAGTGACCACTAATGCCCTCACAATGATTCAGCTCAGGACAAGGTAATGATGGCTTCACAAGACAAACACTGCAGGCTACAGCCAAAGCCTCACTGACTGCATCACTGAGGTGGGATTATCGGACCCCTGGAGGGGGTCTCAGTGTGATTTCCTTGTGAATGCTCGACATGCCGTAATGCTCAAAGGCTCCTTTTGATATTTCACATCAACATGAGTGCTGGTGAGGAAATGAGGCCTATCGATTTCTGTTGAGCAACGTCACTTCATCTATTTAATGTGCTTCTTATTTGATCTTCTGTTGTCAGTGGTTGGAGTGAACTTGCTGGTGCTCTGCACACTGCACTTCTAACTGAAGGTCAGGGTCAGGTCATCAGTCCTGCATGCGTCCGCGCTCTTCTTGTGTCATTATTTCGTCCAGTGTCTAACATCATCAAGGCGTTTTCTAAAGAAAAGGTGGACAGCGCCCAAAACAGGCTGAAGTGGATGATTCTCACATGTCCTGCTTCCTGAACCGAGGCTCACACTTGTCTCCATTGGATTTGACTTCAACCTTTACTTTGTTTTCCTCTATTGATCGAGCTGTAACTGCTATTAATGTCCCACTTAAGTCGGACACGTCAGACCTTGTAAACTGAGCCGAGGAAGCCTCACAGTCGCTTCCTCGGAGAATAGCTGGGATCTATTGATTCGTCTCATTGCAGCCGGATACTTTGAAGTCGCCTCACAGTGAAGTCACAATAATTAAGCATCCAATAAAGGCAGCATGGAGGTAGCTTCACCTCAGATGCTCCCAGCTCCCTGGATTCCCAAACAAAGAGCCACTTGGTTAAGTTAAGGTACAGGACACATGTTTTCAACCGGCGCGTTAAAATGTCCATTGTGGCTCATCGTATGGATAATAGATTTCCTCTAGTGGAGTGAGACGCTGCGGTAATTGTGTTCATTGTGAACACTAGTGAAGCATGAAACCACACACTGAGGAGCATGCAAGAGCTGCTCTTTAAACTGCAGCCAAACTATGTCCGCAGAGGTTTGTGTTCCCCTCAGCAATCCTGATCCTATTTTCCGACCAAACATGTTTTTTGCCCGTCCACAGTTGTTACTGGAACAAAGCTGTTGATTATTTAAATTTGCGGGTTGTTTATATATCGTAAACTTGATCCAGTTTGTGATTAATCACATTTAATGCGCCTTCGTGTAACCACCACCTACGCAATGATTGGACTCGGGAAGGATTATTGTCAGGCTGCCTGTGAACGGGGGAAAGTGGCTCCCTGACTCTCCCAGGTCTGCCTTCCATGTTTTGGAAAACACAAGTTAGGAATGTCAGTGTATTGAAGTCAGTCAGTGAGACTCACAACTGCTTAAAATAACTCATGAAAGCAATAAATCTAAACCTCTGGTGTGAGTGTGAGGAAGGATCAACAGAAAAGAAGATCTCAATTATTTAGCCATTAAGAAAAGTCTTCATTGAGATTGATTAAACCGCCACCACAAGCTATTCATCACACAAACAAAGAGAAGAACAAAAGAAAGGTCATAAATGATTAAAAAAGCATACACTCACACACGTTTGAGGTTAAACTGAGCTCATTTAGCTGTTGGTGTGATCTGGATGGGCAGTGATACAACACTCAGACTTCTGTCCTGTCATTACTTTTGACCTCCAGACAAACTGAGCAGCACTTTAAAATCACTATAAAATTAGCAACTTACTCCCAATAAATACTTTCAGTGACATTGTGTTTTGTCGCCTTTTAAAAAGAGTTTTTGTGCCAGTGAGTTAATTTCTTAGGCTAGCTTTAGCATTAGCAATAGCAATAGCTGTAGCTTCTGCCTCGCAGAAAAACTGATATTATTTCACTGAACTCCTGTTTGAGAAAAAACTCAACAAACTATTTGTTACGAACATGAACGAGAAAGTGAATTAACATCAACATACAGAGCACCTGCAATGGCTCAAATACCTGTAATGACGGGTTACTCACAACAGCTGCCATCTGCAGCCTGTATGTTTGTCGATCATCTCAACTCTGCTTCTTTAAAATGGCATTAGCTTATAAACACCTCACAAACCTATCTGCTTCCATTCAAATTTCAGATCATCTCCCTTCACCCAACTGATGCAGCGTCAGCCTAAATGATGCTACTTATGAAAACAATCAAAGTGAGCACAGCAGCTAATTTATCATGTTCAGAGAATAAAGTAGAGCAAAATGTAAAAAAGGAATGAAAACAATAACACATTTATCAAGCTGACAGGAACGTCCACGTATCCACAGGGTCTTGAAGTAATCAGGAAACACACGGTGTCTGGATTCACACCCTATCAGATCACGCCAAACAGAGCCAGTCACACTGTCCCAGAGCGAGTCAGGACTTCCATCCCAGACGTTTGCATTCCTCCATGAAGACCTGCTGTAGCTTGAAGCTTCGCGGCTGAAGCGAGCGCTCGGCCTGAGAGACGAGAAACGTACTGCTCATGGTCCCGCTGTTTCATGACGTCCTGGCTGGTGGCTTCCTGGTTTGGGTGGAGCTCACAAGCCAAAGGTCACAGGCAAAGAATGTCAGATTTAGTGTTTAGTCATCGTTACCAATCCACCAGATTTAACCTCCAGCACGTCAAACAGCACTTTGGGTATTTCCTAAGGTTTTTTCCCCTCTTTTCTCCACATGCAGTCATGACTAAAAGGTGTTGCATGTGGATGTGTCCTCCTCCATGAAGGCCTGCCAGGGGAGATTTTCCTCTGGGCAGGTCAAGCTGAGGACATCACATCGCTGGGAGGATAAATCATGGGGAGAGAACCATCAAACAGCAACACCTACACGTTGTTTTTGGACAACAAAAAATTCAGTGTAGAAAATGACTGCAGCTGTGCGTGGCAGGGTGGAGGTGTTGTTTGGAGGTATTGCATCCCATTCCCAATCAATAGAGGCAGACTCAATCCTAAGGTTGTAAAGTGAAGTCTGTGTGTGTGTGAATTGGTGATTATCTACAGTGTATCAAGGTAAACTTGGCAAACCAGATGGTGTAGGTCCATCATCTAGCAGGCAGGAGCTTTGTCATCTCGTGTCATTTCATGAACTCAGGATCCATCTTGCTAGCAAGGCAACATCAAGGCTGCTAAACCTGGAAAAAAAAGCAGCCAATAAGAGCGAAGTCAGATATGTTCAATGACTACAGCGTTGATTTGCATCAAGTCAAAGGAGCAAACGCAAACTCACAGAACAGATCAGAACAACCTTATAACCTCCAAAAATTCCCACTAGAACGATTGCGCAAGAACTTAACAAAGTGGTTCCCTGATGTGACATGAAATGATTCATATTATGAAGAGATACAGATCAGCATTCTTTAGGATCCAGCCATGGCAGCCATACGCTTCCGTATGAGAGCACACAAGCACCAGCTGTGGACTTTGGTCAGGAAATGTGCAGATGTCCGAGTCCAAACACCACGGAGCGATCTTTCTTTCTGATTGCAAAACTCCTTCCTGGTGGTTGGAGAAAACCCCAAAAGAACACTACAGTTTAGATGAGGATACGCTGTAGCTGAGGTTTGGTCGTAGCAATGTCCTAAATGAGAGGTTGCTCCTCATCAAAGACCTCTAAACAGTCATTTGACCTGAGGTGCACAGGCGTTTGCAGGATCATTTATGAAAGCACAGGATCTGCATGACGCACTCGTGATTGGTTCATCGGGGAGGTGTGAGCGTTGTGACAAAGCAGGTTCCCGACCAAAGACAAGAGAGAGGCCATCCCACTTCACGTGGAGCTCTTAAGGTCTGAGTGCGGAGAGGCAGCAGCTGGACTTTGACAGTGCAGTCTAACAGGCAATAAAGGAAAAAAGCCAGTTGAGTTTTCTATATAAAATGCATTTGGTTGCATTTTAGTGGCTCAACCTAGTAACTCTTGGTGCTTTTATTTGAGCTTTTATGTACTTTTCAACAGACACTGGAGACTCCAGAAGGAAGCTAGCATGGTCATCCTTTCATTGTAAGGTGACAGGACGCTGGTACTGATCCCAAGTGACACTGGGTGAGCGGCATGACCCACACACCAGCATCTACAGGTACTCTCTAGAGCTGTTATCCCAGCCTTTCTCCCCTGGAACCACATCAAACAGCTGTGGGGAGAGGCTGTGGAGCCGTTCTCTGATATCTGATCTGCTGGAAACAAACCAGTGAAGTCAAAACCAGCTGAGACACACAGGCTAAAAAACAAAAAACAGGAGCCTTCAAAATAAAAGGAATATTCCACTGAGAGAATAGCAGGAAGCTGAAGCACCAGAGGAAAACACACAACACGCCATCACCACTGGACGACACAGAGCCCAGAGTTCTGTGGAAAGGAACAAAGAAAGCTTCTATGCACTGCTTTGAATAAATAGAACACAGTTGAATTAAAATATCTTTGGACACTTTCGTGTTCGACTCCTGAAAATTGCTCCTGAAGTCTTCACCGAGGTCCATAAAACTGATGGAGAATGCAGATTCACAATTAACGCGAGGTTCCTGGGACGGCTGTGACCTTTCCTGCTGTCTCGCTAACGTTTGACAACCTGTTTTACAAATACAGCCGGTTTAAAAATAACAGCTGAAACTCAATAGCTCTCGATTTGGGATTCCTGATAATAAATGATTTTTTCCGCTGTACGTCACATTTTATTAGCCTCACAGCAAAGCAGATCAAGGGAAAGTATGCAGTGGAACAGGAGTGCCAACTTCCTGGGGTTCTCAAGAACGCGGCACTCAGGACTATAAGTTGTGAGCAATGGTCTGAATTTACGCAGGACAGATGTTTTTGCACTGTGGATGGCCTTAATTACTGTTAATGTAACTTTAGAGGCTCTGGTGCACAGCGCTGCCATTCCTCTGTGAGGACGGATACTTCCGGAGGAAGGTGGATGTTTCCATCCGAGGGGACAATAAAACGAAGCACATGGTACTGGCATCACTGTGTCATGACTCAGAGTGACAGCAGACCAGGAAATGAGCAGTGCCAGGGCCGAGTGCTATCTAAACAGCCTCCGCACAGAACTTGAGAACATGATATGTTTTTGTTGGGCTCCAGACTCCAACATCCCCTTTTTCCCCCCGCGCTCATTAAAATTCCCCAAACCAGTTGAAGTGTAAACTTGCTCGTATCCAGTTGGGTGAGTTCTAATGAGAAAATCAAAGCCCAATCAAGCGCCGAGGCTTCAGAAGATACAATCTCCCAGAACTGTAGTTTAAGAGTTACACTACCTTTGTTTCATCAATCTCAACTGTTTACAGAGCAGAAAAGACTGGAGAACACAGGAAACTTTCAAGTCCCTTTATTGAACATCTTCAGCCTCCGTTCGTTTAGTTCGTCAGCTTCACCTCGGCCGTCTCTGGAGGTCGTCGCCGACGGATCACTGAGCTTTCTTGGATCAGCTGTCGCTTTATTTGATCCCACTGTTGCTCATAGTTTGGGCTTTGCACACTCCCTTGCCGATGACTTCGAACGCAGCCCCTTTGTAGGTTGCCACACACTGGTCATCCGTGCGCAGGTCTGGCTGCACCTGCTCCCACACTTTCTTCTTGGGGTTCAGCTCTTTGTCGGGTTCGCCTGCAGGTAAAAGGTCACGGCAATAAATCAGCCTATTGTTCCTCAGTTCAACTGTCACACATGCTTGGGGACAGCAATCACATTCATGACACATTTCTAATCAATAGATGACTGATAAACTCTCTGTGCTCAGTTACGCTGATGAATCATTCAGCTACTTTCATTTCTCCCACGAGTTGCAGAGTTGGAAATGCTCTCGTTTTCATGGAGCATCGACTTTTTATCACGGCCGTCTGTTCAAAGCTGAATTCACAACATCTCGAATGAACTCCCGGGAATCACAATATGAGAGGGAACCCATTAGTGAAGCCTCCCCGTTGTCACTGATTCGTTTGTCCTCTGGGATTTCTGAGAATTCGTCGCTGGTCCAGGCTCGCTCCCGTCTGCTGGTGCCTTTTCCGCACTCAGCACGAGCGTCTCGAGGTATGAGGACACAAATGTGTCTCATTTCCCAGCGCTGCAACTTGTGCTGGTTTACAACTCAAGAGTGGCAACAATCACTTTTGATCTGAAGTGTGGAAGAGGGTTTGATGAGCAAGACACGCACCATTTTTCAAAGTTCAAGCACTGGGCCCCATTAACTCTGTGGGAGAGGGGAAGTGAGTTCAATGGAACCACACAGTCTTCACCAGCACTGAGTTGGATGCTGTTAAAGGTACAGTATATTTTGTGGCTTCAGAGGAATTAAAGAGGACAATAACTTTGACCCATCACTGTCCACATGCCATGAAACAGTTGGATCAGTTCGACCTGTTTATGGAGCCACTTTCTAAAGGATGGTTGGGACTTGGTTCCAGTTCAATAACCTATAAAAATCACTTGGCCAGAGGGAAACCTGCTGATTCCAACAGCTCCAACAGCGACTGGACACTGTTCTAGACGGTTTCAGAGATTCATGGCGAGCGTCAGAACTGAATGAAGGTGTTATGAAAACAGGACGTGATCATTGTCACCAGTAGAACTCGGGAGAATAGTTGCAACACTTGTCTCGCTCAATGACAATAAAACAACGTGAGGCCACATTCCTCACTGAGTGCTGATTAGCCTGTCAAAGCAGCAGTCACACTCCATTTAGCCACCAACAAACAGAACTGAGAAGTCCTCTAATGAGAGCTCTCAGTGCAGTCTGAGCAACGCTCTGTGATTGGTGTCTTCAGAGGGATGGAGGCTCGGGCTGCCGTGTTGTTTCTGGCAGCAAAACGGCCAAATGACACCCTTCATTTACGGGAGACAGAGGGGCTCGCTGGGAGTCGGCCCCTCGGTGACGACGCACACGTTCCCAGTGGCTTTCCGGCTCAAAATATTTGTTCCCCAAAAACCTTCCTTTGATCTATTTCTGTTCCCTGAGAGACGCGGTGAACTGCAGTGATGACAGGAACGTTACCTGGGAAGCCCTGGAAAGTAACTCTGTCCCCTGGTGCGGCTCCACCCGGAGGATCAAGGATTTCCACCTTGTCCGGCGAGCTGGCGCACATGACCATCGCCTGGGACACGACGCCTCTCATCTTGGCTGGCTTCAGGTTACACATCAGGACCACCATTCGGTTCTGCATCTACATGGAGGCAGTGAAAGGGATGAGAACCTTCTCATGCAGCTCAGGGACCCATAATGGCAAAAGTCTAGTCAACGTCTAACCAAGAACTTCCTCATACAGTAGAAGGAAAACCACCAGTTCCAACCTTGTATCTCAGAAGGACACTTTGATTGATGGCTCAGTTTCCTTCTTTCATGAACCAGAAATGCAGTAAACCCCGTAGTTTACCAAACCTGAGACCAACACCAATGTTAGCTAAAGCTAAAAAGGAGAAAGAAAACTTTAATGCCAGGTCTGAGGAAAGTATTTGGACATCTTTTATGCAATAGTACATAAATCAATGTAACTCCTGCTGCTTTCACAGAGTCTAAGTGGCAGTTTTTGTTTCTCATTTGTGGGAAGTTCTGTGGGCTGGAAGGAATAGGCCGGTGCTTTCTAACTGTATTGACTCAATACACTGTTCACTTTGAGTGGCACTTTATTTACACTGTCGACACAACCGAGCAGCTCTTTTATGATGAGCCGTGCATTTCTGAAGGGTTCCTGGTGCTGTTTTATTGGTGTCACTCCAGCGTATATTAAGTTACTCCAAGAGAGTCAACAAAAACTCTTCAGTATTTGATTCTGGATTTATTGCCTCTGTGAGTAATGAGCCGATACAAACATAAACAGCAGCAGCAGTTTCAGCTTTCCATGTGCGGCCAGGGAGCAGTTATTAGGGGCCTGCAAGTTAATGTCACTGCAGCACTGAGTCAGTCTTGTCAAGCACTTTATGTCCAGTATTTATCAGCGTGCATGGAAAGCTTTTGTCACTTGCAAGTGGGATTTTCCAAGTAGTTCAACGCAACAATCTAACAAGTATCTCTATTCAAACTTCAGTGCGTACATACAGCATCATGCCAGTAAACAACTGTGTGAAGAAATACCCAAATATATATGAAAGTACAAATATACAGTAGGATTCTATGGGACCCTTAAAGCTTGATAACGTTATAAAGTGGAACCAGCTCCACAGTTCTTTGTGTGGGTTTTCTCCTTGTGGGACTCCTGGTGGATGTGTGCTGCAGCCGTCTATTCGTGGACGTGTGAATTCTGTTGTGTGCAACAAAGCAAGAATCAGATCCCACGTCAAAAGAAAGCCTGAGTCTGCTTTACAAAAAAACCCACAAGTGCGGTTCGATTGATGTTCAACGTGAACGCAGCACGAACCTCAGGGTTCAAACTGACTCCACCCACAACGTTGCAGCTGACCTATGACATCATAGGTGACACCATGACAGAGCAACTCGTGCTGCCGGCCAGATGAATCAAGCTGTCAGCAGGTAAAAACTGCACATGCACGCTGATGCATGTAGCTCACACTGCTGCATAGTTGTGGAAGTGATGTGGTGGAATATAAGTCACAGCAGCTGTTCAGGCTGTGCTTTGTTTACATCTCTGGGTTGGATGTTAAAAATCCCGGCGTGGCCGCAAGGCAGCCCTCAGCAGAGTGGCGGTCAGCTGGTCAGGATGAGCGAGCCGCAGCACCAGTGACAACACCACCTCAGTCATCCATAACGCTGCACCCTAAGGCCAGATGAGACACTCAGCAGCAATCGCATCAACACAGAGCAGCAAGTGTGAGGGAAGCAGCTCCAAACAGAAGTGGCTTTTCAACTGCTTCAGTCGGAATCTTGAAACAATCCCCGGTTCTGTGCATCTTCTGTGTCGTGCAGACAGCTGCCTCTGAAACTCCTGGTACCTGTACCTAAAATCACGGACATGTACCTTGTCGAGAGGTATGTGTTTGACCAGCCCGCTGACCACTGTCCTGGGAGTGGCCTCTCCCACGTTGACCTGCTCCACATAAAGACTGTCGGCGTCTGGGTGCTTCTCAGCCGAGAGGATCTGTCCGATGCGGAGGTCCAGGCGAGACACGTCCACCTTGGCATCGTCCTGGCTGGGGGCTGCCTGCTTCTTCTCCCCTTTCTCCTTTTCTGCCATCGGGAATCAATGAGAAACACGGTCGGATCAAACACCAACGCCAACACGTCAGAGTGAAATTCGATTTGTCTCAGGTTGAGTGAACGCTCAATGGGACGGTCTGACTTTCACCAGAGCAGACGGTAGCTCTGCACCCTGCCATTGAGAAGAGGCTTCCTGAAGAGGGCATCTGTGACAGTTTTCATGCTGTTAGAACAAATGTGCGTGACATTATGGGAAATGTTTGTTTGGAAGCAGCGAGGATTTCTCAGCCCAGTGGGAACTTTCCAAGCAACCAATCATGGCTGAAACAATACTGGGCATCTATTTGGAGTTTGATTTAATTTCCTCCTATAAACGAAAACAAAACCCACCAATGACGGGCCTCGGGGTGGCATGCGCTTCATGTGACCCATAGCTAAACAAAGACTTCAGAGCAACGAGTGCCTCCTCAATCCTGCAGAGGTACCAGAGGACGGCGAGCACGGCTAAATGACAATACCAAGACCTGCGCTGGCAAAAGGTGCGCTGCTATGTGATCAGGTGACATAGCAGAATAGCAGATGCTTCCTCGGAGGAGACAAAGCACCTTTCAGCCGTCTGGGGCCCTCACACACACTATTTCCAGTGGCTTGCAAGTGATCAAATGAACACGGCGTCTTCAATCACTTCTTGGAGAACCACGCTGGCTCTCAGGACCAGGACTTCCAACTCTGGCATTTGATATTAATTCCTGCTCCGCGGCGCTGACAGGACAGCAACATCGTATTACCGGCACTTCACTGGAGCTGCAGATGGGTCTGTCAACTAACAGCGATGAGTGTCTGGCTGAGGGGAGAACACAGCGAGATTAAAGGCTAAAGTAACAAAGAATCCAATATTTCTGAGCAGATCCTACACTCACAGTCCCAAAGTCTGGAGCAGAGAACAGCCAGAACACTCAGTGATGCCACAAACCAACCCAGAGCTCAGTCTGCCTTGTATGTGCAGTTCTCACTAAAGCAAATGAAAGGTAGTTTGAACAGTAAGTTACAACCTTCTCCAAAAGTCTCCATTCATCAACAAGAAAATATCTCATCAAAGCCACGAATGTAACTTGAACATTGTCCATAAAACCCTGTGGTTCGACACTTTGTGAAGGCTTCTGCTCCTGAATGTTGGTGACACTGCTTTTTATTAGCACTTAGCTACAGTGTAAAATAGACTGAATCAAAACGTTTTCTTGAAGCTTCGACAAAAAAGGTGAATGACGCCATCTTGGTTTCATACATCAGACGTTTCAGTGGAGAACGAACAAACCCTGGATGCAAGAACATCTCCAAAGCCTCCGATGTGCCGCAGCTTCTTCCATGACCTTTACCTTTTTTCTCAGGCTTCTTCTTTTGACCCCCGTCTTTTGGAGGGGCGCTCTGGGCCGGTGCAGCAGAAACGGCCGATGGTGGTGGTCCAGAGGGTTTGGGGGGGGTGGGCTTTGAACTGCATTTGACACTGGTGTCACTGGACGGCATGGGGACCTCCATAACTATTGGAAGGACAAAGGCAAAATGCTGGTAAAAAAAAAGTCATGGTTGCAACTCACAGACGCTCTGGTTGCTCAACTTGTGAGTGGCAGGAAGGACGCAGCAGCCGCGCTGCGTGACGCCAACACAGAGGAAATTTACATTTCAGATCCACAACGTCCGCGACTTCTCAGCCGGTTCTTTTCACGCACGGAGCCGTCTGCATCAACACGACACGCCATGAAATGATACAGGAGGAGCTTTATTTACACACCCAATGGGAGCGCGGCCTTCACGCTGCAAACAGTTTTGATGGGAAAATGACACAGTGTCCAGGATGATGGAAACAAGGAAATAGAACGATAAAGCAGGAAACAATGTCCTGCAACAACTCTGTAGGGGAACAAAATAACCCCTCATTTCAGGCGCCTGATGTTTGAATTCCTCCAAAATCGAGTGTCTGCGTCTGACAAACATCGGTCTACAGGCGCACCACCGTCGCCATAATGCTTTTAATTAACCTTAATTCTATGTTGGGACCTGAGATGGGGAACTATCCAGCTTACCTTGAAATTAAAGGCAATAACCTTTTAAACTCTTGACATTCCCACTGAGTTTCCTGTCACGGATTTTCAAATTAACATGGAACGTTGTGCA
>JAUESF010000074.1:8385530-8403023 GCA_032274765.1 Malacoctenus tetranemus | reverse complement strand
AGCTGGGAGATGCTTTTATAATGTGTTTAAAGTGGTCCCTTCCTTACTGTGTTTCCTCCTTTGTTGCAGAAACGTCTGAAGGCAAATACATCTCTCCTTTCCATGATATTCCACTAATAGCAGAGACAGAACAGGTAACGCGTTGGAAAGGCTTCAGTCACTGCCAAAACGTTCCTGTTAAATAATGAAGTTACATTTCTTCTTCTGTGCTAGGACACTGACGTGCCAGCCAAGAGAATCAAAAAGAATGACAGTGAGGTATCACAGAACCATGAAATGAACTTTGAGGGACTTTTACCTCAAACTCTTCACTGAGGGATGTTTTGTCTTCTTGCACCCTCCTTAGGTGCTCTACAACATGGTTGTTGAGGTTCCTCGATGGTCAAATGCGAAAATGGAGGTACTTTTGGATTTCTCCTCGAGAATGTAAAGCACTTAGTGGGTTGATAGTTTACAATTTATACTGTTAGCAGACACTACACATATAATTGCTTCAATTCACAGATTGCGACAAAAGAGCCGATGAATCCGATCAAACAAGACGTGAAGAAGGGAAAGCTCCGATACGTTGCCAACATTTTTCCTCATAAAGGCTACATCTGGAACTATGGCGCACTGCCACAGGTCAGGAAAAGGCAAAGTGTTCATTTCTTGATTCCATCACTTTTCTTTTTTTATTGGTCACATTCTGATCCCAGATATTGACTCACTGTGAAAGTAGAGTTTTATTACCTAAATCTGTCTGCTTTAAAAGTGTGTGTATTATTTGATTTTGGTAAGTAAATGCTTTTTTATTTTAGGTTTAATGTCAGTTTATTTTGTTGGGAAATGTTTACAAAAAATGCTGAATGACATGCTTTTGAACTGGTCCTCGGAAAAGACATGGGAGGACCCCAACCACCAAGACAAAGACACAAAGTGTTGTGGTGACAATGATCCCATCGACGTCTGTGACATCGGTAGCCAGGTACACAGATTATATCGCATCGTAACACAGTGTCATTGTCAGACTTGTGGTTTGATATTGCTGACTGACTTTGTGACTGGTGTTTTTTTAGGTGTGCTCTCAAGGGGAGGTGATCCAAGTGAAAGTGCTCGGCATCCTGGCCATGATCGATGAGGGAGAAATGGACTGGAAAGTCATTGCGATTAATGCAAAGGACCCAGACGCCAAAAACTTGAACAGTGGGTATTGTGCAGATGCCAAAAAATGTCAATGCAACAGCACTGCTGTCAGAATCAGATTTTGTTGGCAGCATTTGTTTATCCGACTCAGAGCACTCTAGAAAAGCTCGAGGCTTGTGCCTCAGAGCCAAAATCCCAATGTTGACTGTCCACTATTGAGTTATTATTGTCAACATAGTTTTGTTTATATTCAACACTTTCACTAAATGGTTTTACTGTATGTGACCCAAAGGCTCCTCTTACATACACAAGATTTTATTACGTATCCTTTAGCAATTTGTTGTGCTTTCAGCAGCTTGAGCTTTTTGGGGGCAATTGTTTTTACCTAATTGTTTGTTTTGACATCGTGCTGTGAATTTAGCTGCTTCACATCTCAGTAAAACAAAAACATGTAATATGAATAAATTTTGTTTGTCAAGATAAAAAACATTAAACAAACTGATTTTTGCCACATTCAAAAATAAGAGGATAAACATTGGCCGCCTCCTGTTCAATGTCTTTCCTCAGGCATAGAGGATGTTCGCAGAAGCCGACCAGGCCATTTGGAGGCCACTGTTGATTGGTTTAGAAAATACAAAGTGCCTGATGGAAAGCCTGAAAATCAGTTTGGATTCAATGGACAATTCAAAGACAAGGTCAGTGTCTCAGTGGTGGCAGAAAGAGAGAAGACTTGTTGTTGTGCGAGGAGCCACTGGCCAGATGGTCCTTGTGTCTGTGTTTCAATGCACAATTGTGAAGGAAAAATCATGTTTGTTTGCTGATGAAGGACTTTGCCGTGGGGATCATTAAGTCCACCCATGAGCACTGGAGGGCACTAGTGCAAAAACAAACACAGGCTGGAGAGATTGAACGGTGAGTAAGTGGACATGACACTGCCTTCGCATTCATAAAACACATACAGGAATGTCTGAAAGTGTTGGATTTTTTTTTTCTAAAGTACAACTGTCTTTACAATTTCAAAGTTTTGCCAGTTTATTTTTTGAGATCACTAATTTCTCTGTTTAAACTTTGTTTTTTCATTCAGCAAAAATAGCTCTTGCTGTGACAGTCCCTTTAGATGCAGTGCGGATGAAGCCAGAGATGTGGTCCAGGCGGTAAGAATGTCCACAATGACGGATATTAAATCAGGGACAGCATGTAAACCTGCCTTCAAGTGATGTTTCTTTAATGCATTCTGTAGGCCCCTGCGTTAGGCAGCACACATCCTGTGTCTCCAGATGGTAAGCTTCAGTGGAATTTGAGCAGTTATTCCCACTATCCCTACTTTTATGCTCCTAATTTTGTTTGTTCTGTCTAATCTCTCACCCAGTGGACAAGTGGCATTTTGTCTGAAGCCCCCCTCAAAATGGCTCGAAACCTACAAAACTTTGTATCATGCTACGAAGACGCATCTTTGATGCGGCATTGCTTTTATAACAAAGGGTTTATTTTTGGGAAGTACTCCGGCTCACCTGTGAGGGGGGGTTACCAGCTCTGTAACAGCATGAGCCAGTAAAGATATTGTGAGATGTGTGTGTCATTTTGGACATGATACTGGCCTGTTGTCAGCGAGAGGATCATTACTTACCTGATTGATCACAAAATAATTAGTGTTTTCCACGAGTTTGTATTTGTGTTATTATTGAGTAATAACAATATTCAAATTTGTTTGTAAGAAGTCCCTCTTGTTTGAATTGAATTTGTATTAAAAAGTAAAAAAATGTATCATTTGAATGTCTTTGCTGTTTTATCTGTTGCTTTTGTTTTGGATTGACTCATTCTGTCTAGTAAAACTAGGAGTTTAGATCTTGGCATTAACTTGGAGGAACAAATCGATTAGCTTTAAATAAATATACATTTTATTTAAAAAAAAAAAAAAACACCCACATTTCAGCAATATCAGGAATGATATAATAAACAGCTTTCAAATAAACTGCATTCAGTACATTACAATACTTACAGTATTATTACCCATCCTTTATTCAATTTTCATAGCATACCAAACTTCAGGAGAACGAGGGAAGCCTAAAAAGTAACATGACATGTGATTTGACGCGCGTCTTTATACCTTTAGTGTCTAAACGGCGAGAAAACCAAGTGTGTGTGTGAACTGCTCGCTTACCCTTTGAGCCAAGCACATGTAGTGCACGGTTTGCAGCCCCAAAAAAAGTCATTCAAGTAAAGGTGACTCACTCAGAAACGCTCATTAAGCGTCTTCAAGTATGGCTATGCATTTAACCCGCTATTTCTCATGACTCCTTGGCTTTCTCACTGACAACCTGCTACTGAAGCTGGGTCCTGTACAACAAAATGCAACACGGCTGTGTGTAGATTTATTTTACAAAATAGATTAAAAAAAACAAAACAAAACAACCTAGAACATCTAATGACTTGAGATATGGTACTATAACTGTAAACATTGCTGTGACAGTTTGTGTGTTTATTTACAAAGAAGTTCCTGGATAATCTAACCCTTATTGTTTTGCTAAGTGGAAAAGGCAGAGAGGATGTTCAAACATGATACACAAGGAGCCGTTGGTCGGTTTGACGGAACATAAAGGACCTACATCAACAACAAATAATGAGTTATACTCCTGCAATACAATTTCTTGGTATGTACAATGTGACATAATTTATTTAATTTTTTTAAGCATATACAATCTGTTTAAATAAAATGTTTTGTAATTCTTATTACACATTTTTTTTCTGAAAAAGAAACGAAGTGCTTTCAGAAAACGAATATGTAAGACGAGTGGGGTGAGCTGTTACTATAACATGACTGTTATTCAATTATATATATATTTATCACAATAATTAAATCAAATAAACAGGGATGAAATCATTATACAATTGCTTAGTGGTTATAAATAAATTTCACTATATACAAGCACAAAGAAGTGCTACTACATTGATCACTGCCCTGATCTTGCCTCAAAAACAAAAAGCAAAATGCGCTTACCTAGTCAATGTCATTCCCTTTAGTCAGCTCAGTGCATATATGTTCGGATTACTTTTTAAAAGATGACCACCATCATACTAAGTAGAAAATTGCAGGAAAGTTTTTTTTCTTTCTTTCTTTTCGTTTTTCTTCCCCACACACAATAATTTCTGTCTGTGAAGTATATTAGACATTGTGTTGGGTTCCAGGGTGCATTGGCAAGACCCGGCCTGTGAAAAAGACAAGATGAATATAGGCAATGAAGTTGTACACAAAATTAGTCGAAAATGTCCCTGATTTTACAGTAATATCAAAGAGTCAAGTTCAAGAAATACTTTCTAGAGAATTGACAAGAAAGTAACAAATTAACTTTTTAGGTCTTTTGGTGGCCTGAACTTTAACTCCTCGTAATATTTTTAGAGTAATATACAAATTAAAAAAAAAAAAAAAAAAGAATATTATGTTATTATCCTATTGCCAAACTAGTTTTTGAGGTATATGACTGGTTTGTACTGTACACTATTTAACAGCCTTCTCACTGCCCAAAGATTCTCACATTGTATGTTTCTAGTAGGTTGAATAGCACCTTGTGAAATAAAATCAGTTGAAGCCCCCTCCAAAGTACAATGAAACAGCCTGTTGGCATTCTTTACAACTCAAAATCTTAAACAGTATTTTCAAAACGGGAAATTAATTTACTATACAAATCTCACATGTATCTTACATTTAGATTACAATAATTAAAGACCACACAGCAAGCCAGCTGCCTTCTGACACAGACACTGAGCTTACCCTGTTTCATGTTCCTCAGTGTATAAAAAAGCACATTTACGAAGCACCACAGACAAAACTACAATGTAATATTCACAACCCAGGTTTGTTCAATGAACCTGCAGTAAGAAACATTAAAAACAGTCGCTGGCAACAAAGTTATCCCGGAAAAAAAACAACTACATTTAACGCAAACGAAGGTTTTTTGTAGATTTTGTCAAAATTCAAGATGTTAAAAACGCACCTTTTAAAATGGCTCAATTTACAGTATAAATGACGGAGGAAATTGAAAGAAGCACCAAAAGAATGACAGTTTAAAAAAAAAATTTTTTTTTCTTTTGCATGAACACAATACAGCAAGATGGATTGTTTGTACAACCCTGTTAAAAACTCGTTGAGTGATGTTAAAAAAAATTACTGACCGTGCAGCAATACAACATAACCAAATTTGAAAAAAAAAATATATGAAAACTTTTTTGTTTCCCCCCCTAAATTTCCACCACTTATCATAAGTGCTTTTCAGAAACACAGTTGTACCAAAAAAATCACTGTGATGCTGATGATTTGACTGCTGGGTGATATTCTTAGTGGCCTTCTTGATGGAATAATTAACTGTCACTCTCAAAGTGTGTCGTTGTGATAGTGTGAAGGCATTTGAAATAAAACGAATGTCGAAAAGCACACCGTTTAGCACCGTGAACGTCATCATTTACAAAGTCAGTGTCATCTGTCAAGATTACATCTCAATTTTTTTTTGTGTGTTTAAAGAGCATAAAGCCACCCAAAATGACATTTTTGTTTCCAGCTAAAATAGTTCCTTATGCTGCAGGCTGTAAGCACCAGAGATATCTTGTATCCTGCAAAAGTCACTTCACAAAGAATAAATACAGTACATCCTTAGTAGGATTACCTAGTAAAGCTTGATTGTTAAAAAGGTGAAAGACCTAATGTGAAAACGTAACTAATACCTCTTTCGGGACAATGATTCTTTCCATTGACTAACACAAGGTTGATGAAAGGGCGTTTGTGTCTATGGTCATTTTTGTATTTGACTCAGCACCTTTAAGGTCTTCATAATGAGTTGCTTTTCTATACAAACTGACTGTAAGGTCCGGTGACCTTGGTGAAGGCGTACGGTGATGTACTGACGTATGTGTTTGTTGTGAATGACAAAGACCCCTCCATTAGTGCCTTGATGAAACGCTTGTAAGGAGGCTCCCCCATAGATTCCGATGGTTCAGGATGCTCGCGCTTGACCCCCTTCTTGCTGCTCTTGCTCGGCGTCCCCTCGCCACCATTCCGCTCGGCCTCTTCCTCTTTTTCTCGAGCCTTTTCTGCCATCTTGGCTTCCCACAGTGCCAAGCCGTGCTTGGCTTCGTTCAGGTTTTTGTGCTGGTAGAAGACTAAGGAGATGCGCGTTGGGTGGTTGCGATCTGGGTTTTTCAGCGGCGTGGTGGCGTGCAGCTCCCGTTTAGCACACTCGATGAGGACAGAGCCGTGGCTCGGCGCAACGGCCACACCGCCAATTTCGGGGTCCAAGAAGTTGTGCTCGTTGTCGGACCACATCTCAGGCTTCTGCGGGGTTGTGGGTGTTTGTGGTGTCCCTGGTTCTTGTTTAATGCTGGGACCCATGAGGCTCCCATTAGGCAATCCGAGGCCTGGTTGCGTTTCAGCATTCAAACTCCTGCCAGGGAGCATCTGTGGACCAGGCGCACCCATCTCTGTCTTGATTTGCATATGGAAAGGATCTTGGCCTGGGGGGAGGACTTGAGGACTGTGAGACAGGTATGGATTTGGGTACTGTCCAAACTGATTGCCTTTGCTCACAGCGGCTGCATAATCGAGGCCTCCATGGGCTGAGGGGGCTCTTGAGAGAGGGTCCATAAACTGGGGCTCCGAAGCCCTATTGGGACCATAATGACCATAAGGTCTCATGGGGTGAGCTGGTCTCATGCTGCTGGCATTGTAACCATTAACCTGTAAACTTTGCTCACCGTATCTTGGCGGATAACCGACCTCATAACGTTGATGAACGCCATACTGCTGTTCTGAGTAAAGTGCCGGCCGCTGTTGACGATACATGTCCAGGTGCTTTGGATTTGAAGCATAGTAGGGGTGATAATTGTCAAGGGGCATTCCTCCATTGCACTGATAGCCTGCGTATGGACGATTTGACCCATTCATGTATGAGTTTGGTGCGTGAAGCGGGGAAGGATAAGGACTGGCTGGTGTTGGTGGCTGATGAGGATACATGCTGCCTGGTTTGGAAGTGCTTGGAAAAGACCCAGGATGGTTCGGAAACCTGGTGAAAGCAGCATTGGTGGAGCCAGGGTAAGAGGGAAGGTGCTGTTGTTGCTGTAGTTGTTGAGGATGTGTCCCAAGGAGGTGTAATGGCTGACCCGGGTGCAGGCTCGCTCCCATAGCACCTGCTGGTCCTAGAAAGCAAAATCCAGCAAAGTTTTTAGAAGCAGTGAAATTAAGAGGATCTTTCTTTATTTGTTGGATTTTTTCTTTTACACTGTAATCACTGTAATATGCTAGAATAAATTCTCAGTGGTCTTACCTGCCATGTGAGTGCTTTGAGCAATATTTTCATAAGTGCCAGCTTTGGACTTAGCCAAGAGGGCCTTTTCTGCTTTTTCATTTGCAATGTCAAGCATGGCGTTCTTGTTGGCAGCCGCCTTCTTAGCGTCAAGCTTCTTTTGGCGGCAGGACTTGGCGGGCTCCGCGAGCATGCGCACCTGGCGACGAAAGGCACTGAGGACTTGAATGGCCCCTGACTTTATTTTCTCCTGCTGACCCTCCTCACTGCCAAATTCATCAGTGTTGGAAGCCTTGTAGAGAGGTAAGACGTGAAGCTGCTCATCGTCGGGGATCTTTCCAATCTGTCGGTTGTCCTCCCTCGTTAGTGTGCACACCTAGTGAAAAAGGTCCAAAAAGGAGTCGGTGTGAAGTCTTCACTGGAGGCCGGTAAATCAGTCTCACATGCAGTTCACTCATTTGTTTTTTAAGATAATGAACTTGAACGCTCTGATTAAAATGGACGAGCAATTTGAATAAGTTACTAACAATATTTTGTATTCTCAAACAAACTTATCACAGTTTATGAAGATGGATGCTTTTTTTTTTTGGACGTCCCCCCTTACCACAGTGCTGCCGCCTTGCATGTTGTGTAGATCTCTGTGAGCATGAGCACAAAAATCCATACAAGCAGTGACCCCAGAGAAGGGACGGCCCTCTTTGAGTCCCAGTCGACAATCTGGTGCCCGATGTTCATGTTCAACCTACGACCAACAGTAACAGCAAACATATGAGAACAATCAATATGAAAGTTTAAGGCCATTGAAGGATACCAGTGGAAAACAATCCCTGTAACAAACAGACACTTTTACCTGATTTCCATAAGCTTCAGGCGCCATCGTCTTGTATAAGGGAGCGAGTATAGTCGCCAAGTTTTGAAAGTTGTGTTCCACTCTTTCCTCCTGAACAGGATACAAATAACCAATATTCACAAAGCAGAATGAACAACAAGATAGATGCTTTTGACATTGCTGTGATGTGAGGCTGTACCTCTCTCACGTCATCTCCCAGTAACTTGAATTTTCTCGGGATTTTGCTCCTGGCAAACTTGCAACCATTGTAGTACATACTCCACGAGCAGCCGAAGGAAAAGGATGCACCACAGGCCTCCGGATCTAATCCCTGACATGCACACGTCCTCCTAAAGGGGTAGAGCAAGATGAGGAAGCTTGTCATTGTTAACCTACCAAAGTTTTGTCTGTACACAATAACGATAATAGGCCAAACTGAATACAACATAGTGAAAACTCTACTTTTGAAGTAACATTCAGTGTATTCAGTCATCTTTAAATTATTTAGGATAAATTTAATGTCAGGAATAAACACGTCATGTTAAATGCAAACATTAGGGCCAGATTGGAGTTCTCTATTGGTGCCACTTACTCCTCATTGAGAGCACAGCGCCTCTGGGTGAGGGCTCCATGCGTTAGAGTTTGACTCAGTTGGAGGTAGAGGCTGTCAGCCACACTGTGAGGAATCCCCTCCCACACCAGGATCACAACGATGATACAAGCCGTTTCACATCTGTGCCCAGTACGCTCCCGCACAAGCACCAGCAGCTTTTCTTCCACACTGGATCGGCGAATCACCTGAAACATTACAGTCATTTAGGAAAGTGCGTGTGCATCAAACTTTGACTTCATCTTCGGTGAAATGCTGAGTGAGTGCTTCATACCCATTTGGCTATGGGGCATCCTTGTGTGCTTTTTCCTTCCTTGCCGGTGTACACAACCTTCTCAATCCTGATGGCACTTCCAACCAAACCAGACCTTTGAAGCATAAGAAAGCCACTTGATGTAACAATACTTTAAATGTACATTGTGGTGATGCAACACAGTCTTGAACTTTGTGTTACCTTTTTTCCATCGTTTCTCGTATCCCGGCGACACTTGGCGCTGACCCCAAATGAGTGTAGTATGGACCCTCATCTTTTTCACTGATTTGTTCTAAATGTCACAAACAAAACATGTTAGGATTTATATTTCAACTCCACAAATAGGTTTCAAAACAAGCATGATGGAACTCACCAACACAGTGGCAGGATGCGATGTCATATTGTGTTTTCATGGGAGTGTCCAAAAGATTTTTAATTGGGGTGTCCAGCAATTTCATTGGAGAGTCC
Source organism: Malacoctenus tetranemus (assembly GCA_032274765.1). NCBI lineage: Eukaryota > Metazoa > Chordata > Actinopteri > Blenniiformes > Labrisomidae > Malacoctenus > Malacoctenus tetranemus. Next base: position 8,393,448 of record JAUESF010000074.1, on the reverse strand, counting down.
ATAAAACTTTGCAGGAGTTGTTCTTTCTTGGGGGTTGAATCAGGTGTCTTTTTCAGAGTTACATTGGATGAGGCCGCTGCCAGTGGCTCTGCTCCAGCCATATCGACATTGGTTGACAGAATCGTCACAGGCCCAGAAGATTCCACTTTGACTTTATTTGAGGGATTTATGACAAGCGACTTCTTTTCGAACACAGGAGACATTTGGTACTGCCGCAGGCTTTGTTCCATCGAGGCCAGAATGCTTCCCGGCCTCTTGCTCTGCTCACACAGGGAATGTTGATTTTCTTGCTTGACTTGTACATCACCTAAGCCGAACTCTTGCATCAGTAACTGCTGCTCGGGCTGCTGTGAGCCCGACATCTCAAATCGGGGTCCATTTTCTAACTTCACTGCTCTCGGGATGTGTTTGTGGTCGCTGGAGCTCGGAGGGGGATGAGGAATGCTCTGGCGTTCCTGTCTCTGTAGCAGGTGCATGCGCAGCGCAGCGTGCCTCTGAAAGTCTACATGGGGACCTGTCGGTCCCAGAGGTAGTCGAGGTCCCCTTTGGAACTGAGAGCAAGATGCCTTCAGCTGAGGTTCAGCTTTGGGATACATCTGTGTTGTCACCTGTTGGTTTAACGCACCTTGTGGTAAGTGAGGTTGTGACTGTGTGGAGGTTTGTGGAAAGTCAACATGGCTGGGCTGCTGGCAGTGGTTGTTGGGCTGCTGTGATTGAAATTGCTTGAGGTTGCTGCTGCCTGAGTTTGGTGGAAACTGCCTCTGTTGTTGCGTTTGTATATCTGTTGTGTTATTGTAACTGAATGTTGCGTGATCGCCGTGCTGGATGTGTTGAGTGTTGGGTTGACCAGAGTTGTTTCTGAGAGACTGGTTGGGTTGAAGCAGGTGCTGGCCTGGCTGAGGTTGACTGTGGGGTCTGTAATTTGGTGACTTCATCTGTTGCGTTTCAAATTGGGGCGGGTGGGACAGTGGCCGTTGAAGATGGCAGTGCTGTTGTTGCTGTGGTTTCTGTATTGACAGTGCGTTTTGTATGTCACTGTCTTCACATAAGTGCTCTGACTGCCTCTGGGAGTGGAAGTGACTGTCTGCTTGCTGATTTTGAGGGAAAACATGCGGTTCAGACATTTTTTGGGATGCAGGGATCTGCATCTGAGGTGCTTTAGAATTTGATTGCTGCCACTCAGGGGCAGTGTTGTGCTGGGTTGGGGCACAATGTGTTTGGGGTGAAAGACAATCCTGCTGTTTCTTATGGAAGCTGACTGACCCCTGACTGCTGCCTGTGAAGCCTCTTTCGGTCTGAAATCTTTGCACTGGGTTTGGATCCATCATCTGGCCATGAGCTTGGTTAGTCGGATGCTGTTCAGACTGAAGCTTTGCAGGGAAGCCTCTCCACATGTCCTGCTCTTGCGCCTGAGATGGGGGTCCACTTGCTGGTCTCTGCTGGGTTTGGGAAGAATTCAGGTCTATCCAGCCTCTCTGGTTGGGATTCGAGCACAAGTTGGTTCCCGGCTGCGATCTGTTCTCTGACCCATTTTCTAACCCAGTGTGATGGGGCTGTTTTAGATTAGGCCCAATGGGTCCAGTGCTGTCAGCTCGACGTGGTTGCACAACATTCTCTTGAATATTCTGAGGTTGAATCGCATACTGAATTCCCTTGTTGATGCCGGGATGTTGATGCTGGCCAGAGCCCGGGTTCTCGCTGGAAAAGGGTCCATAACCACCTGCCTCTGTGGTTTGTATGGGATCACTGCTCTCCAGAAACGAGGCGGGGTTAAACTCCGGGTGGGATTTTGCATACATATCTCGAGAATTCGTGTCATCGGGGTAACACTGAGCACCATTTGCGTGTTGTGAGCTATTGGCATTGTTTGTGGGTGGGATTATGCCTGATAACTGCCCCAGTGCCAGCTCCTCGTTAGAGAAGGAGGGTGGCTGCTGCTGCTGCTGCTGATGCTGCTGCTGCTGCTGGTTGTCTGCTCCAAAATTATTTGAGTATCCATTTACTACGTAGTTGACCGAATTGTAGTCATTACCTCTCTCGGCATTCCCAGATGCAGCAAGCTGTTGTTGTTGTGAGTCAGGCATCTGTGCTGAATTGGGCAATCCTGAGGTTAAAGGAGGAGGGGGTTGAGCACCTTCACTCGACACCTTATTGGTCAGTGAATCATTGACAGCATCTAACTGTGACACAGATGTTTGTGGTGCAATCGACACCTGCTCAGGATAATACTGAGACAAGGTTTTCTCCAACAGATCACCTGGGGTGCCTTCTATGCTTGAAGGGGGTGAAACAGCACCATTGAGAACTTGTTTATTTCGTGGTAGGCAAAAGATGTCTCCATTAGAAAAACTGCAGTTCCTCTTCTCTAACTGAATCTCTGTCTGTGGGGAACCGCATTCAAATCCGTCCGTCTTTGTCAACTCGGGAAAGCCGTCCACCAAACTGGAGCTCATGTCATCGCTTTCTGTAATCTCAGAATCTAGTTTCATTTTCTTGGGCTGGTGGGCCAAAAAGGGCTGTTCAGTAAACGCATGCTTCAATTCGCCGTTCATCAACTCTCCATTCATCATGTAGGACCCTTGATCAAACAGTGTTTGTCCTGAAACAGGGTTGTTACAGTTCTCCCTGTGCCTCTTCAAGGAGTTGGTGCCCGTGTTTGGCTTGTAATGATTCCAGTTTCCATCCTCAGCAATCGGTGGAGAATCTCCCTCTGAAGACTGGCCTCCATTCTGGAGCTTGTGAGAGATGTTGTGAGAAGAGCCAAATTGCGCCAAGATCAGACTTTCTTCCGTCTCATGCCTGGTCTGGTCTGTTTCCATCTGGCCTGCTCACAGTCCATACACAGGGCTGCCCTCTGTCCGTCCTGCCAGGAAGACAATGGGAGAAAAACAGTTTTAGAGTTATTTATCGTGCACAACCTTTAGTTGCTGATAAAGCATTTATTTCAATGTTTTTGAAAGACTGGGGCAGAAGATTTCAGGTCACGCAGTTTTTTTTAACAAGTAAAGCATCAGAACAGAGAGTACATGACGCATCCTGCAGTGTTTGGGGGTGAAGATACAGCAAAATGACCCACAGGATGAAAAAATGTTAAAGTTGTGTTTTTTTAATGGGAAGCGAATGGGAAAACACTCGCAACAAGTCATTCTAAAAGGAACGCTGTGAGATTGTTTGTGTTGCAGTGCAGAGATGTACAGCTATATGCTTTATTACCCCAATGGAATGTGACTTTCTTATAATGCATCGGAACATGCACGATATTAAACGAGAGGGGGCCTGCAAGGAATTTTGCAGTCTGGAAGCATGTCGAGCAGTCTCGAGGAAGGTTGTCCTTTGCGATGCATATGTCAGAAGGGAAGGCTGCAGCTGCTCAAGATGGACTGCGTTCACAAGAGAAAAACCACTTGAGGCCAAAATTGTTCGAATGGTGTGTAAAAGAAAGCCCCAACAAATTACTTATGAAAAATAGCAAAGTGCTCGTTGCGTCGTTTGACCTTCCAGTTATTGTCACAATCAGTGGACAAACGTCTTCACCCTGAGCTGGAGTGTCCATACGCGGCATTAGGTGTCCTTGGGAACGATATAAAGGGAAACAAATGACGGTGTCCATGGATGCTGGTGTCGGTGTGAAGGCCAGTTTGCCATTCAAAAGCTCACCCAGACCTTCCATCTTATACAACCTTAGTCATATGTTTTTCTATCATTTGCGCGTTGATTCCTTATTCCAGCTGTCAGTCTATGAAAATACAGTTTGTGGTGCCTGTAAGAAACATTCCAAAACTAGCAGGGGTGGGTGGATCCACAGAGGTTATTCAAGGGCACCAAAATGACTTACGACTAGACACCAGAAAGATCCAACAGGAAACACTCAGATGATGTGATAAAATGTGTTGCATTGCATCATGCAGCAATAACCCCGATTAACTGTTACAACCGGTTGGTTCTTGCTTCCTTACACACATACAGACACATGTGTTGAACAAACTACGTCAATTTTCTAGATTCCAGCAACAATATTACATAGTGATTGGAATTTGAAATAAAACACTAATTCTCACAGTGGCACATCTGTCACGTTATCCACAGGCAACAAGATGCATCATCCGGACTGAATGAAGGCAGTAAGACACAAGGTTAATGTCCCAGATGGTAGATGGAGGGAGGAGCTGGCTGCTCCTCGGGTGTTCATTTGAAATAGTGTTTTTTGACCTTACCACAATGTAAGTCAAACATGCAAATACTATTCGGTTCTCAAGTTTGATGCCTTTGTTGTGTGTGTAACACAAGCGGTGTGAACCTTTCTTCATTAAACTTGTCAGAAAAAAAGATTCGGTAAGAAATTTCAAGCAACTGGTCCGATAAAGTGAAGTGCACCGAGTTTGCTCCAATAGCTCATGAGCTGGAGGCGTCGTCATAAATGACGTTGGAGAGTAAAGAAGGCGATGGATGAATAAGGTGACGTAGCCGGTGTCAGGATTGAAACTGAGCTCGTGGGTCCATTTTGCCTTTCCTGAACTGTCTCTTTGCCAGCTGTAAATAGATTCCAGCCCATTCCAGCAAGACATTGATTTCTGTACGGCCCTTTCCTTATTAATGCATGTCACATCCGCGGCATCTGCAAAATCATTTCAGTGCACGGGTACAAAGAGCCGCAGTCTAATCCATCATAATTATGAGCGACTCTCCTGCAGATGCCAAAGGAATAATTGGGTAGTGAACACCAAAGAGAGGCCCAGTCTCAGAGTTGAGTGTCCACAGAAAATAGTTTTGGACACTGAAGCATGTTGATAAAATAAAAATAAATAAAGTAAATGTGTTTTTGTGCTAGTCCAGTTGTGATTATCGGCTACTGACATTTATTACAGTGGTAACTTCCACATGTTTCCACTTAGATTTACTGTATAACCCAGTTTTGACTTTTTCCACTTGCCCTAACATATGAAACACGTAATGTACACCCTCCGCATAAAACAGCCAAGTCTGCAACTTCTTTGTTTCAATGCAGTTGAGTGCTTTGCTGTGCATCAGTTTACCAAACATGCTGACAAAACAAGACGCGCCACTTTGAAACAAGGTGTTGTGGAGATCGGTTGACCCACATGTGAGCCGCTCACCCTATCGTGACATCTTTGAGTCTGAACCAGTGCTTCTTGAAGTGTGGGGCACGCCTCACTGGTGGGGAACGGAGACATGACATGTGGAGCGCAGACACATGAGGAAATGTTCAGTTTGATGATTTTTTTGTTGGGGCCTTGAAAATTCCCCTTGTTTACAGCAGGGCAATGACCAAAGAAGCTCCAAGGAGCAGTGGTCTGATCCCTTCGATTTAGAGGACTCACTTTAGTTTAGTGAGTTTACAACGCAAAGGAGAATTACGTTTAACAAATGTCTACTGACATACTATTGGTCTATCAAGATCAGCGATCCCTCTGTATGTCCATGTCATCCGGTTGTGGGTTGCAGAGGATGGAGACAGTGTAACGTGAGAATAGTTGAGAGGTGAGCGGCACCCTGGAAAGGTTTCAGCCCGCCACACGGTCAGCAAACATCGAACAAACTGAACACACATTCACACCTGCAGCCACCTGCGTCTCACTAACGACCTAAACAAGCGTGTCTTTGAAATGTACGGCAGAACTGGAGGAAATCAACGCAGGCGTGAGAAGAACACCTCCGGTCAGAAAGATCATCTACCTCCATCATATTCAGGTCCTCTCGCTGTGACATAATAGCACCACAGAACAACTGAGTCACCATGATGATTAAGGGTCCAGTCGGTCAAAGTATTTCTCAAAGTAATGACACACATTGTATTAGGAAACTGAGAATAAACTCAGACTCCGGTCTTAACTGCCAGATGCTTCTGGTGCAGTTTGGACCAAAACAGAAAACACTGTAACGGGCTAACTTTGAAAACGTAAGTGGTTTCAGATTTTAGGGTCATATATAAAATGTGTAGGTTCACTATAGGTACTGACTGCTGCTTGTGGGAAAAGGTTGGGGGGAGGGGGGGAGCCTAAATATATGAGGGACCATGGCATGTTTCATTTGGCATAACTGTGCTCCATCACTGGTACAAATGATCACATCTGGAACTTGTTAAAGCTGCTTAAAATGCTGCCAAAACAGCTGCTGTCTTAAAATAATCTTTTTTTTTTAGATAAAAAAAAACTCGATGACTTTTTTAAGACGTGTAAATGTTTGCACAATGTCTTTTTTTTAAACCACAAATAGTAATTTAACGGAGTCAAGAAGCTTCATTATATCCTACTGAGCAAGATTAACAAGAAGCGAGTGTTTGATTGGTTTGAAACATCCCAGTTACTGTTCGTCTCCAGGCCCTCGGGGGGCAAAGACCACAGAAAACTCTTTCACCTTCAGAGTCGACGCGTGTCGAGGGGGAGTGGGAGGAGTCTGCCGTGAGGACGACCCGAGTGACCCGGAAGCCTACTTTTGTGTTTCAGCAGATCAGCGGCGCATTGTGGAGCTAATCCAGCGAGGCCTAAAAACATATAATTACATTTTTAAATCAAGTCTGCGCTGGGCACCGCGGGGATTCGAGTGAAGTACGAGTGACAGGATGTCTTCTCTTTCGTTCAGTCCAGCAACTGAATTGAACCGTTTGTGGCTGGAAAGAAAGGAAAGAGTCGATCCCATATGCAGGGAATTAAAATAGTCCAGCAGGAAGCTGATGGACAGTTTGCTATTTCTTGGCCCTTATGACTGTGATCTGGCAGCTGCTAAAAACTGCATTCCTCAATACCGCAAGGAGTCTTTGTTTGCTTTGTTGTTACTGAAAACAGTTTGTCTTGTTTTTTTTTTGCAACTCTAATACATCTTCACATGTGGCTGAGCCTGTCAGCAGCTATAATGGTGCTTCTTTAACTTTTTAAGTCAAGCCCTTGTTTAGAGGAAGTCATTTGTTCTTCTTTCTTTCCTCCGCCTGGACAGAATTTTCCCAAAAAATAAGGAAAATCAACTTTTTTTCAACCATTTTTCTCTCTTTTTGTTGGCATAAGTAGTGAAAATACCAAAAACACCCTTAAATTTGAAGCTCCCTCTGAAAAACTTTGGACTGCTTTTCAAAAGCTTTTTCCGAGTCCGAAGGGTCTCAGAATACTATACTACCTAAACACAAGCACAAAACACCCCCCCCTCCAGGTTTGTGTGTGTCCCTAACCGCAGGCACCAGACCGGCCAAGTGGACCATGAACGAGGCGAAAAAACATGTCACGCCGTTGCAATTGTGGCCGAGACACCCGTCTGGACCCGGGTTCGGCGGGAACTGTCATGGCAAGCTGGTCTGACATAATGATCCACTTCTCCGCGTCAGTCACCCCCCCCCCCCCAGGACATCAGCGGCCCTCCAGACCTCCAAACTTAGAGCGCTAAATCTCCCACTAACGAGCCAAGCTGTTACCGGAGCGTCTGGATGCTCCCGCCGTTGTCACAGCGGAGCGGCCAGCTGCCTTTTTCAGCAGGTGGAGGCGACACAGCACCGAAACAAAGGCAGGCTCCAGAGGTGAATCGCCAGTGGAAACCAGCCTGAACGTTTCCCTCTGTCTGCGTCGGACGGAGACGCTGAACCTTAAACGAACTGAACTAAGGTCCCTGAACTTTTTCTGTCTTGGAGAGAGAAAAGTGGGGAAAAGACAAGACTCCAGACCCGTCGATGGCAGAAGCAGAGGTTTCTATACGTTTTATACAGAACTCAGTTTTCACAGTGTATCATGCACACTACTGTTTCAGCATGTTTACCTTCAGAGAGATTAAGGATTATAAACAGTTTAAATCACAATAGATGAAAAAGTACAAAGGCTGTCTGGCTTAGTGGTTTTCTAACTGGGACGTTTTGTGTCTCCGTCTCAATCTATGACAAAAAGTAAGTGACTGCTTCCTTTGATTTCACCTCTTGACA
>JAUESF010000074.1:8326516-8339403 GCA_032274765.1 Malacoctenus tetranemus | reverse complement strand
CTTCATATGCAGTCACCGTTTATTTTTGAAGCAGTACTATTCAGCTGCTCGCTTATGATGGAGCAGGACCTTCACATACATCATCACAGGGTAGCACCTTGTCATGAATATGGTTTGAAAACTAATTTTTTATATTGTTCTTCTCAGAGACCTTGTGAAAAATTAAATCACCTTAATTATGATTTTTTTTTCTGGTAGAATGCTCCGTGATTGATAGCTAGTGTTTGGTGGCTGCGGCTCATTCGTGCCACAGTTTCTTTGGGTAAGACACTGAACCTCAAGTTGCCCCCAAAGGTGTGTTGCTGCTTTGTGTGAGTGAATGCGTGAATGTGACCCATCATGCAAAGTGTGCTACAGCTTACTGTTCAAGTGAAGGTCCATGTGTATCTCTGAGCCTGATGTGTCCCTGAAACCTTTGGAGTGGGAATCTTTGACTCTTTTATGGAAGAGCTCAGAACTCAACAAGTCGCTGAAGTGTCATTAATGGTCAAACACTGTCAAATAATTAGAAACAACAAATATAGATGTTGTTGTTGTTGTTGTAGCCTCCTGCTTTTATTACAACGTTTTAGGTAGAACCTCTATATATAGTGCATGACTGGCATGAATGTACAGCCGGTTTGATGCAGACGAAACATGACTAACAGAACATGTTTAATAAACTGCGTCTAGATTTTATGACGGTATTTACAGAAGTAACAGGCAGTCGTTTAGTCTCGTAACAAACTGCAGCTTTACATCCAAACACTCAGTCCAGTCTGAGTAAACATCATAAGCAAAGCTCAAATAAACGTCGAACAAATTCAGATTGTTCACATCTCTTCACACTGCACATATGGATCACCTTGGGTGTGAACCAGTAGGACACTGCTCCCATTTGTAACCCAAAGACTCAAATTCATTCACCTCCCATCTTCAATTTATTACAAAAAATGCTGTTTTTAGTGGCCAGTGACATCAAACACATGGAGTTATTGACTATATTGGCATGACTGGTTTGACTCAAAGCAGCATTTCTTTGTTTTCCATCCATAATTCTGCAAAGACAAAGCAAACACACTTAAAAATAAATAAATAAAAACAGCGAAATCAGAAAAAGGGCAAACCAAACATCCAGTTGGGCAGATTCATCTTTTAATTAGCAAGTGTCAAAGGCCAGCATCCACTCATGTGCAGAAAAACAGCCTCCTAGAGCGAGCAGATACTCCCCCCCCTCCCCCCCACCTCCTCCACCACCACCACCACCTCGCTTGCTGTGTCTCCCTGCTCTTTGTGCGGTGTTGATACGACTACATGAAATGGGTGAGATGAAAAGGTTGCACGGCTGCCTAGAAACCTTTGCTATTGTGATAAAAGACAAGGCCCAAAATGGTAGGAAGCAGGACCTTGAGGAAAATAGCTTGGATTCAGCCCGCTTAATGAGAGAGCGGGAGCCAAATAAGCAACGGCAGCCAGGTCTAATTTGTTTTAGGTGTGCTGAGAATAGATAAGGACAAATCTGTGGCCTTCACCCCATCCCCCCCAACCTTTGCTTCCCTGGAGATAACACTGAGTGCTCCCAGTCAATCTCCATGGTTGAAGAAGAGGGGGGTAAGGAAATAAAAAAAAAATAATAATAAAAAAAAAAGAAAGCTGGGAAGGAAAAACCCAAGGGACACACGGCCTTTAGATCTGCAGATCTCTAACTTACTGGATTTATTCAAGCTTTAAAACTGCAGATTAATTTGGTCACAGAGGTCTGGGTGAGTGTGAAAAAAAGGAAAAGCCAGGCTACGCATCTCAACCTAAAGGGCAACAGTAAGCTCCTGTCAAGACAATGGGATTTTTTTGGCCATCTGAACCACAACGCCGACCGCTTAATTATACACATCTTCCCTGCGAGCTCCCCTCAGCTCCTTAAAAGCTCGGGCCCCCTTAGTCATTGTCATGCCCTTTTTCCCCTAGATTGGTCGTGCCATGTGGATTTTCTGTCAGCTTCCATTTGCACTGAGCCGCCGTCCTCCTTAGGCCCTTCGCTGTGCGCCGCGGAAAAAGGCACGGGCTGCACGGCGCTGTTAAAGAATTCATCGTCTTCGCCGCCGCCGCCGCCGCCACCGCCGCCAATTAAGGGCAAAGCGTAATTGGAGGCGTCCGGACGATGCCCTTACATTATGTGGTCTGTCGCCTCCTCCGCCCCTGTTTGATTTAACATCCCAGGCTCGGTGGTAAAAGAGAACTCATTGTCATTGTCTTTATTATAGTGCGGGAGGAGCGAGAGAGAGAGGGAGGGAGAAAGAGAGAGAGAGAGGAGAGAGAGAGAGACAGGGAAAGGGAGAGAGGAGGGGGGAGGGGGGAGGGAGGCAGCCCAGTGGAGGGTGGACAGCGTGAAAAAGAGCAGGTGCGAGAGGACGTTAATGTGTGGCACTTTAAATTTTAAACAGATGAGAATAAATTATTGATGCTGACTCTGGCTGAGAAGTTAAAAGGTATCTCGTCATTACTGGGAGCCTGTGAGAAAAAAACGTGTGAGAGAAAAGTCTTCAGTAATTGCATCAGGGGGATTGTGCTGAAGCCCAGAGTAACCTATGGCAGCGAGGTGTTATTGTGATGCCCAGGTCCTGACGCACTCCGGCTCCCGCGTCTCCTGGCTTTTTTTTTTTGGGGGGGGGGGGGGTGAAACAATTACGCGACCCTGGCGTGATTCACCGAGCGGAGCAGCCTCACAAATGTCAGGGGGGAGATTCAACCGGACGCCAGGCGCCCCCCAAACTCCCCCTTGACCGTTCCGTATGTTTTCACGTCTTCAGGGAGGCTTCACTCACGCTGGTGTTCTGGCAGTCACGGTTAACACTGTCAGGACCTTCCAGAACAGACCTGCAGTCAGCACGGACCAGTCAAAGCCACTGGTCGCAAACCAGGATGCAAGCACTACGTGCTGGTTTAATGCCAATGATGTTTCATGTTGTGGTGGATAAAGAAGTGCAGAACCTGAGCCGGGCGATAAACTCCGCAGCCAGAATCAAACTGACTGATCCGAGTGTTTGTGATCACTTCACATTTCAATTCATTAGCGAATGAATGATAAAGATCACTTCACGTTCTATTTTCAGTACGTGGGGCGTGATCGCTGCCACGGTCTTGCTCCAACCTGACGCTGAGCACAGTCCCATCCTGTGGGCCATTGGCTCGTCCGCAGCTCGCAGGTTTTCTGGTCACAAACAGGGTTTGTACCATCACCTTGCGTGCATCCCTGAATCAGACGGCTGTCGACAACTACTTGCAGATCAAGGCAAACAATAAATCAACTGGTGGCACTTTTATGCATCAAGTCTCTCGCCTGCAAAACTTTAAAATTAATGTTGTCGTCGAGCTGCGCCTCCACTGCCTGTTGGAACCGCTGAAATATGAGGTGAAAGCTGCAGTTGAACCGGGGCTGTTCGGGGGAAGTTTGGGTCGAAATCGAATCCCTCCAACACCTGATTAACATATCACATTTTATGCTGCAGCATCACAAACAACACATCTACATTAGCAGAGTTTGGTTTTTAACAAACGTAAAGAGAATGATGTAGCTATCTCTTCTTCTTTGGTGTTTGGCTCAAACCTCCTCGACGAGGTCATAACCAAAGATTTTAAAAGCTAATGTTTGGTGATCTGATCATCGCCGTGCTGCATCATTACAAGTCTAAAATGACATGTTTGTGGTTCGCAGAAACACGGACGTTCTGGTCACAAAGCTACTTTTCAGTGATGTTGCTGCAGTTGTTTTTCTCTGCCGTGTGGCCCACAGAGTTTGCATGATTACAGTGGTGCTTCAGTGGGTCGAATCTAAAGGAGAAGTTGTCACTCCTCAGAATTTACTGCAACTTTCTTCATTTCTATAAGTTCCGTCTATCTGTTTGTTGCTCGGACAGAATCACTGCGTTTGCTGTCCATGTCCTCGGGCCTTTGACTTTCCCCCTTCGCTCTGATACATAATATTAGCAATGTTTAGAAAGTGAATGTAATGTATACGGGCAAACGCGTACAGTGAATTCAGAGCGGGAAAAGATGCTGATGTGAGTGTGATTTAATCCAGTCAGAGCTGGCAGATTGTCTCCCTGCAGCTTAGTGCAATGCCTTTTTCCGCATTTATTGTGACCTGGTGGTCGATTTCAAGCCAAGAGGGGCGGAAAAAGGTCTTCTGATATGATAACGGGGGGCTTTCATTGTCATCGTGATGATGATGATGATGATGATGATGATGATGATGATGATGATGATGATGAAGATGATGATGATGATGAAGATTCAGTGGGTGTGTCCTGGTACTCTGATGATCCCAACAGAAAACTGTATTCAGACGTTTTGAGGAGATTTGTGAAATTTAGTGATTTCGCAGCCATTTTCTGGTGTTTTGAGTTCAGTGCTGCACTACGAGACTTGTTATTGGACGATTGCCTTAATATTTACCCAGAAAAGCAATTTAGCGAATGATTTGGGGCCATTTTTTTAAGGTAACTGTTAATAAAACACGTGCTTTTTTTTCTCCCTACCCCCGTGTTTTTTGTTGAAATTGCAGTCGGACAGACGCAGGAAGGGGGCCCTGTGTCTGTTAGTTAAAAGTCAGCAAATGACAGATGGCTTTGTGCCATTCACCCAACAGAAACTGACGTGAAAGTGAATTTGTGAGTGACAACTCGTGATGGGAGAAATCGGTCAACGTAGTTTAAGCGTCTCAGTTTTCTGCAAGTCAAATCCTTGCATGCTGCCACCTCCTCTATTGTGGCTCTGCTCTCGCATTATGAATATTTCATGGCGAGCATCTGACACCATGCCCAGAAAGATATTTCAGGGGCTTTTTTTTCCCTTTTTTTTCTGTCACCAACCCCGGGGTTAGAGCGTGTCACGGAGGTGTGAAGTCGGCCTGTGGTCCCCCAGGCAACACACACAAAAAAAAAAGGATGGGATTTATGATGCGCCGGTTGATGACATCAGGTGGATATTTTCACCGGGGAGCGGCGAGCCCCTTTGTCCTCCGCCGCTGATAAAAACCCACCGGAGCCGCTCGCGGTTTCGCCGTCGCTCCTGAAGGAGCCGTCTGCGGCCGCTCGCTCTGGACGCAGAAATGATTTCAATCTGCTCCGAGTGCAAGCTGTGTTTTGACAGACTGTAACCGGTTTCCTGCTCTGATCAGTGTGGAGCTGGAATGACTAAACAGGAGGGGGGGAGTCTGCCCAGATTAGCCTGCGTTAAACGCTGCCTTTAGCATATTACGTTGCCCACTAATGATATCGCCCTTGTTTTGCATCTTTGTCAAGTTGCCCGTCGCTGTTGATCCAAAGCCTGCTTATGTAATTTGCCGTTTTAGGTTGCTTCAGGTGGGAAAATTAGTCAAACGGCTCAAACTGTCTGACTGTAATCCCTGTTTGCTCTCAAAGGGATGTTTTCTCCACATGCTTTTTTGCTTAACTTTGCAGTTTTATTGTGTATTTTTTAGCTAAATTACATAAAACATAAATAAAAAATTGGCCTTTTTGTTCATATGTGTTTTAAAAAATCAATGTTACTGCACCAAGACGAGTTTTTTTCCCCAACATAACGGTTCTCCTACCAAATCCATCGTGCCTGTGTGTGAAGGTTGGAGTTGATTGGCTGATTCAGCTCCTGCGCACGTGACTGCTCGTTATCAGAAGGCAGATTTAGCGAGTTACATTCAACACGTAAAGGTAAAAAAAAACCCGAAGATGACGACAACACGCTGGTTTCCCAGCAACCTTCGTGCGCGTTGTTTCACCCAAAGCGGCAGCGTCAGATTCAATCTGTTTCAGGGGCCACGCACAGCAGCGCGCTCCGTCTCATTTGGCCCTGACCTGGAATTTATGTGACGAGACATCCTGGAAAAAAAGGGGGGGTTTCAAAAGAGATTCGTAAAGTTTTGGGGACGGCTGTTCCTCAGCAGAGGAGTGCAAGGACCGTTGGAAGCAGTTCAACATTTTATTTGTCCACAAAACATAATATTATCTCATCTGTGATTGCTTTAAAAACAGTTTCCAGGCATAAAGTAGCAAATACTACAGCATATTCCCTGGGCTGTTCAGTCCTGAGCCTCGCTCTGTGTGTGTGTGTGTGTGTGTGTGTGTGTTTTCCTACTCATCCCACTAAAACAGTGCAACCACCTCAGAATGAAACAGGAATAGCAGCGACTTTGACTGAGAAATCGCAGCTGATGTCTCCCTCCTCATTTCTGCGCCGTGAAGCTTCATTGGGTGGGGGAGGGGAGGGGGGGGGTGGGCATTGGACCCACGGGCGCGTTTGACGGCGTCGACCTACTGACTCCGAACGTCCTGGAGACGTTTCATTGAATGTGAGACGTCAGTTTGTGCACGTTTTCACGAGAAGAGGGATCGTTTAGCGCGTCACGACCTAAAGATAAACCAAAATAGCTCGGTGTTTTTATAAGTGCTTTTACCTCAATGTCAGTTTTGCTGTCACCAGGGTTTGGATTTTGCATCAGCTTCATTTTGTGTCATTCATGCATCAAAACAATGCAAAAAAACAAAGAAAGAGACAGTGTTCACAGATGCATATAGCAGCATCTTTCAGACCTGGAGCGGTTTCTTCTCCCTTCTCTCCCCACACAGTTGAAACTGTGCTGTGCCTTTAATTGATGTTCATTTGTCCTGATAATTGATCAAAAGAGACTTGTGGAGCAGCTGTTTTGTACAAGCGGCTTCGCAGTCAAGTTTTCATGTCGATCCAAGAAAAGGAAGCTCTCCTTCTGTGACTCACGTCGCTGTTTATTTCTGCCGTCGAGAATCAGGAGAGCATTAGCTTCCAGGATCTGGATCGCTGTATAACTGATCAGGAGCCTTTTTAGCAGAATGGCTACATGTATATTAGGCCGTTTCTATTCTGCACATCTGATAAAGGGCTTTCACACGTCCACGATCTCCTTTACTGAGGAGAAATTTCTCTTTGACTCCCCGTTACCTGAGTGAAATTAAGGATTCAGCCTCTGCTGTGTGTATTTCCTAATCCTAACCTAAATATTATGTTGATTTACAGTAAATATGCAGAGCTCCGCGTATGGACCTTCTAAGTTTTAAGGGCTCCCACACAGATGCTGAGAAATCTGCTCAAAACAAGGAGGCCTGCTCCTGCTTTGCATTTCAATTTAACATTTCAGAGAACTGGCAGCATGTTGCCTCGCTTAGCCCTCGCTTCGTTACACCCACATGGCTTCTCGTCGCGCTCGCTGACGTCTTCCGCTGTTCAAAGGGCTGCAACTTGGCTGAGAAATTGGGGATTTCCATAGCAGATCCCTCAGGTATCGACACACTCAAACGCCGTGTCCTGCTCGTCTCTTCCCCCTCCCCCTCCCCCTCCCCCTCCCCCAAACACCTTGCCCTCCTCCTTGCTCGCGCTGCCCTGATTTCCCCGTCTCCGAGCTCATTTGACCTCGCCGCTGCTTCTCTTTGTGTTGTTTGCTGGAAAATCTCAGCAGCACCTGAAAGCTTTGTCTCCCCTATAGGCTTTACTCGCCGCGCGGCGTTAGCTCTGTAGCTGCTGCCCCTGCGTGAAAATAGCTTTCCTCGGACAAGGGGGGGAGGTGAGACTAATTGAAACGGAGGCCCGTATTGTTGCACTCGGTGGCAGGTAGGTGATCCCGGCTAGCGATGGCACCCTCTGACCCCGAGGGTGATGCCCGGGCTTCTTCCTGCGAGGCGAGCTCACAGCCTCCGCCTGTGTGGGAAGGGATTTTCCTTGCATGATAAATGGAGGCGGCGCGGCGTCGGAGCGCTGTTCCCGCAGCGGAAAGTTGCTCCTTTTTAACCTACATATCTCCTGCGCCGCCTGGGCTCATCGGGGGGAGGACTGTGCCGGTAGCGCGAAGATGGAGACGGTCCTGACTGCCTCGCCGTGTCTGCCATCGCTGGATCTCGGCGTCTTAGTCTCCCCCCGGTCAACACGAGAATTCACACATACGTCTATTTTTCTTGCAAGTCCTGACGCTCCATATTTGATGCTCAGCGATGAGGATTCGTGAGCGCCGATTATTCCTGTAATTTCTGCAAAAAAGTGCCCTTAAATGCATCATTTTTTTTAATCCCTTCGCTTTGCCAAATACATCCTGATGGAAGCATAATTTCATCTTGGATTATGTTCAATTACCTCTTTTTTTATTTCCTGTTGCAATCCAGGAAGTGTGACATCCTTGTTCTTGCTCTGTAATTGGAGAGAGGGGGTCACGATGGTGTGATGGGGCATATAAATCAGGTTTTTGACGCTGGAGATTGCCGCGCGCACACTGCCGCTCATATGTTTTTAGATTTACACCGTGTCTACACAGACGGCACAGCTAAAAGCAGCAGCGGCACTTCTGTCTACTTTGTTAAGGAGGAGGGAAGATTGAGGTTCTGGTTAAATATTGAAAGTCAACACGTCCCATCTGTTAGCTCGCCGCTGATTGACAGGGACGCACGGTGAAGGGAAAACAAAGGGAGATACGTTGAAAATGAACATTTTGGAAAATATGTTGTGTGACGATGTTGTGTGACGATGTTGTGTGACGATCTTATGTGATGATGTTGTGCTCCGACGTAGTAAAAAAAACACACGGGCACTAAGAGCATCTTTCTGTCTTCTCAGTTTAATCCAGATTAGGGTCACTGAGGCCGGAGCTCCTTTGAGCGAACATCGAATAGGAGATAAGGGTGGAACAAACAGTCGCCCTTCACACGCTCACGCCACTTTGATTAGAGTCACCTTTCATCATAGGAAATATGCGCTCAAATTGTGGGATTAGGCAGGATTATGCTGGGGAAGAAAACTTCACTTGAACTGTATATTAGGTCAAAATACCTCATCAATTAAAATAAAAAAATCCAAGATAAAAAAACCTCATCACAATCTGAAATAAAATTTTTTTTTCCTTGTTTTAAAATATTATTTCAAATTACGTTTTTGCTCCAAAAAATAATTCTTTAAATGAACATATAATTTCATTAGTTTAAGTCTTTTCATCCTATAATTGAGTATTTATAGTGTTTAATAAAATAACTTTGGGACCTTGTTTTGACGGTCTGCGTGGCGACGTCAGCGATCAACCAATGGTGGTGTGCCTCCTGTGACATCACTGACTCAGCAGGTGTCCTTGCTGCTGGCAGCTGATGGAGAACATCTGCAGTGACATCGCTGATGGGGGGGGGGGTGTTCAGGGGGGGTCAGGACCCTGAAGTTCAGCGGTCTCTGCAGCACTCGTTTATGGTGGATTTCCCCTTTCAAAGCGTTGGATTGTGGGTGTTTCCATTCGCATCGTCCCAGACTGACTTACTCATGAGGAGGCATATTAGCGCGTTGCCTTCAGGAGCGCCCAGGCCCCGCTCCAGTGCACTGTCCACTCACTGGCTCCCTGACTGGCTGATGAAAGTCTTCCTCCTCTTTTTTTTTTTGAAGCCACTGAGCCTTGGCCCATCTTGCTGCAAATCCTCTCCTATGGAGGGCTGGTAAAATATACGTCCTACAGGAATACTGCACTGTAATTACATTACCCCATTAGCATACGGAGGCTTGGAGTCACACTGCACTCAGCCTCCAGCAGCACTTTGCCATATGGTCCGTCTGTGCTGCTCGGGCGATATTTGGCAAGACTCGCGCAGAAGGTCAAATATCAAGTCAGAGGACTGTGCCAGGATTGCATCTATGCTAATTGCTCCTCTCTCTCCCTCTCTCTCTCTCTCTCTCTCTCTCTCTCTCTCTCCCTCTCTCTCTCTCTCTCTCTCCTCCCAATCTCTCTTTTTCCTTCTCTGCCTCCCCATCCATCTCATGCTCCTCTGCTCCTCTCTCCCTCTCTCCTCCTCTCCCACTGAAGTAAGTAATCTGCTTTAGGATGTTTCTGAGATGGAGATGGATTTGGTTTTCCTTCGCTGCCCCTCAGCCTAATCTCCCCCCTGTGACCACCCCGCCTCTCCCAGGCACGGCTCTTAAGCACACCATCATACATCCCCCCCCTCCACCTCCACCCCCCACACCCCCCCGAGTCCATACGTGCCTAGTCAGCGAAAAACTCCCAAATTCCTCATTACTCACAAACATCCGCAACACACTTAGCTTGATTTGCTGGAGCGGATGCCTGGTGCGAGGCTGGACCTTGAATTAAAAGATTGTTGCTGTGTTTTAGCGCTGGAACGCTATCAATGTTGCCGTGCTCGGCTCCCTTTTGTTTGCGCGCGTTTGCGCTGCGAGCGCGTTCAAGTGTGTGTGTGGGGGGGGGGTGGTTATCTGAACACGTAGGATATTTCGAGGATGAATAAGTGGAAAGAAATAGCCGCGGCTCCTCCACTTAATTTGTTCATATTTGTGTTTCAAGGATCCTCCTTAGATAATGAAATAACAAAAGCTAATCTGTGTTGACAGTGACCTGAAAATGTTGGTAAATAGGAGCGAGCGCGCTCTATACCGGGAAACGCTCGCGATCATCGCCTTCGTTTGCGAACGCAAACAAAACTGGCCAGATGTGTGTGCGCACAAAAATCACCACACACACACAATTTTTGCGTCAACTTTTTTTGTGAAAATTTTCAACACGTTGTAGCGTCGCCGTGACTCTCGCTCTGTATGTCAGACATCTCCTGCTCTCGCCTAAGAAAGTGAAAAATGAGCTAAACTTGCCTGATCTGGATGAAAACACCACCTCTAAATGATCGTAGTTTCTGTCACGGCTGCAGAAAATGTCTGTTCGACACAAAAAACCAAAAATTTGGGTTTTTTCCAGCAAATCTTTTGGTTTTTTTGTGATATTTCACTTTTTTTTTTTTCCCTGAAAACGACATGTCGCGTGGCTCATTTTGTCCCGTCCAGATCCATACATCACCAACGTTTCCTTCACGCTGCCGCATTCAAAGCAGCAACGCTGCTGTGGAATATCATCTTTTGAAGACGGAGCCGGAGCAGAGTGTGTTTGGCGTCGCGGGCGTTGTTGTGCGGCAGCGTTGGTGGGGGTGGGGTGGGGAGGGGGGGGGGCAGTGGCGTGTGCGTGCCTAGATGAGTGGTCTGTCCGTGATGGCGGCCTTGGAGAGCTCCCTTTTTATAAACGGCATTGGGTGGCGAGAATATTGGCTACAAGCTTCAAGATGAGATTTCAACCCCCCCCCCCACCACCACCACCACCCACTCCTCCACCTCCACCTCCACCTCCACCCACCCACCAACACCGGTAACGGCGCAAGGTGATGGATTGCTATACCTTGCAGGTTTGAGCCTGGCAACGCCCCAATATTTCTGCGGAATAAAGTGACAGGCAATATATAACACATCAGTTAAGGCTGACTGCTCCCCCTGAAAGCCTCCACCACTCAGCGCCGGCCCGGAGATCGGCCCTGGAATGTTTGGCCGCTCCTCAAAGTTCTCCTTCCTCGACTCGGATGAAACGAGCGCGGCCCCCTCGTCCTCTTTTCCCTCCTCGCCGTTTCGCCGGCTGCCATCACCAGGTTGCATATAATCAAAGCGCGCCGTCATTTTATATTGAAATGATCACAGACTGAACTCGTCTGACAGCAGTTCAGAGGTTTTGGGCTTCACTTGGGTGTTTTTTCTCTCTTCTTCTTTCTTTCTTTCTCTTTTCTTTTTTTTTCTGCGGGCTGTGTGGCGTTTGTGGCCAAAGGGGAAAAAACCAATTGACGGACCGGGTGTGCGCACGAATTTAGCTCGCAGTAATGACACTACGTGGGGAAAAAAAAACATTTGTAAGAACGCCAACGTGCGCACAACTCGCGCGGTGTCAACCAGAGTTTGCGTGCGCGCGTGTGACAGTGGTGGTTATTTATATATATTTTGTTTGCAGCCTGTCAAGAGCATCCAAAGGATTGTGGTCATAAAAAGTGGCCTGCTGGTTCCCGGTCTGTAACTTAATAAATAATGGGCATTGTCAGGGTAATGTATGGGCCATGTGTTATAATGAGCATTTGGAAACACATCAGCACACTCCCACGGGCGACTATTCAACCTGCCGGCTGCGACTGTCTCCCCCCCCCCCCCCTGAAATCTCTGGCTTTTTCCCTGCGTCTCTCCGTTCCATCCGTCCTCTGATTTTTTTCTGCCACTACACGTTCTTTCCAGGGTACTTTCTCATCTCCAACATATTTCTTTTTTTTTTGGTTATCTAAGCGTATGAACCGATTCTTGAGAATTCCTAGACAGAAGAAAAAGGCGTGAGAGAGAAAGAGAGAGGGGGAGTTTTGTAGCCGGTTGGAACGAAAAAAAAAAGAGAGAGAGAGAGAAAAATTCAGCCATAATTATGGTAAATTAAAACTTTTATGATGTCGAGCATGGCTGTGTGTGTGTGTGAGTCTCGAGTGTGTGCGCGCGCGCGTGTGTGTGTGTGTGTTGGTGGGATGGAGGGAGGAGGGAGGTGGGCCTCTGTGACAAGGCTGGCTGGGAGCATAGAGCTGAGGGTTAGTGCCAGACATGTCTCAAGAGAAACCGGGGCACATTTGCAATCACCCCGAGTTCAAAAGGGTAATTTATTCACAGTCTGTGGTTAAAGTAGGGCTGCTCTGAATGCCAGTGGGATTGTGCGGGGAAGCAGAGCAGCAGAGACACATTATTTTCATTTCTTCCTCCTCCCTTCTTTCTCTCTCTCTCTCTCTCTCCCTCTCTCTCCCTCTCCCGTCTCTTGCCTTTTTCCCTCATCGTCCTCTTCATCTCCTGTTGTTGTTTCTCTGAGCCCTGTGTGGCGTCTTTTAACACACGCCGGCGAGCATATTTCACTTTTACACTCATCCGCATTGACGTCCGGGCGCTGATTGAATTTTGAGGCGCTGCGGCGTCTGCCATTATCATCCTCATCGTCTTGAGTGGTTTATCTCTGGCCCCAGCTCAGTGTGACGCCAAGGCTGCAGGGGGGAGGGGGGGGGGAGAGGGGGTGG
>JAUESF010000074.1:8074544-8084811 GCA_032274765.1 Malacoctenus tetranemus | reverse complement strand
GTGTGTGTGTCACTCAAATAATATGAAGAGAGGATTTTTAAAAAAAAATCTGAACTTTTCTGTCACCTTTTTGAAAGTTTCAGTCATCTTATTACAGAAAAAGGATGTCATGGGATTGGATTGTTGACTTGTGTGTTGATGTCTGATTCCTGAATGCTGTTTTCTCCGTAATAGTGCAGCAGAGTGGAGTCAGACACTGTTATACAGGCTCCAGAAAGAACCTGTACATCACCAAGAACACAAAGGTCATCTGCCAAGGGTTCACAGGAAAGCAGGTTTGTACCCATAAGCTCGCCTTGCCTTTATAAGTCCTCTATTTTTGAGTTCCTGTAATCTTGTCATAAAGTCTGATTTTTGTTTATTTTGTTTTATTGACAACAGACATTTAGATTGGCGTTTCATATGTTTAGATTTTAAAAATGTATAAAATTAAGTTATAAGAATAAAGTTTGCTATTTTTGACTTTGTTTGCATTGGCCGCTCTTAAAAATGTCGACGGGTAAAGAAAAAAGTTTGAGGAAAAAAAAAAAGAGGACTGAAAAATCAGTGTTGTGCCATGTTGAAATGTTAATTAGTAACAGGTCAGTTAAAGGACTCGGGGACCAAAAGAGGATTTTAGTCAGGCGGAGTGTCTCTGAAGCCATGCGAGGCGGAGGTTTGAAACTTTCCCAACAAAGTTGTTGATTCTTAAACATTTTTCTTCAATACTTTTCCAACTTTTTTCAGTGGTGGCCGTGTTGGACAGAGGGTCTCTGGACCTTCAGGCAAAAGACCCACAAGTTTTTAACTTTGTCTCTCGGCTGAAACAAAATCCTCCATTAAATCTCATGAGTACAGAGTGAACTTTATTGAGTTTATCAAACGTTTTGCTTTTAATGTTTGTGGAAATGCAGATACTTGTGCTTGGTGCTGCAGTAATTTTGCTTTTGCTGTTGAGTAAGTGAATGATGCAGTTGAACCAATGCTTTGATGACGTTTATAAATGATGCTTGTTGCGTTCATACTTCAGGTAGTTTTCTGAGACTGTCTCTTTCATTTTAGGGTGTAACGTCACTTTTTCTTCCTCTCTCACTCCCTTTTTGTCCTTGTGGGAGTCGATAAGACTAAGATTAAGTCATTTCCGTGGCGTGGAGAAGCTCAGGTGATTCTCTTTCTAAGAGTTTGAAAGAGAATGGTGAACCTCACAGATTTCTGTACCCCACTGTCCTTCCACACATCTGTTATCTCTTTTTTTTTTAATCTTCCATTTTCTCGTCAACATAATGAATGCTGGGTAAATGTGGTTCCAGTGAACACTCTAGGTAATTAGAAAAAAAAAAGAGAAATGAAGCGAGTGCTTCTGAGTGCACGTCCTCGTGTCTTGCCGGCTTGTTAAGCGAGCCATTTTTCAAAATGATCGTCCCCACATTTGTGATAATAATGACTTGCGAAAACAGCAAGGTTAGCGGGGTAAACAATCTATCACAAATGGCAAGAAAGAAATGCTGATTCATGGCTTCTCATCGCTCCGAACAGGCTAGTTATCACTCTCTCACATTAAAGTCACTTACGGGCACTTGTCGTGATGAGCCCTGCTGCTTTATCGACATTGTTTCAAACTTAAGTAATAATTAATTGACTTCACACTGGTGGGATTTGTTACACACGAACAACTTTATGATCTCTCTTCTTTTTTTTTTTTAGGAAGCTCAGCTGAGAATTACTCAAATGGTTTTTACCTCCCGAACTTCACATTGCTCCCTCAGCTGTTTCATCCCGATTTATCTTGTTTATTTTGCTTTTAAATGGGCCCTGACGGTGATATTTTTAGCAATAATGACGCCTGATTTACATTATAAACACTTTAATCCCTCTCAACTTTCACCTCGTTATCAACTTGTTTTTTTTTAATCCTTTTTAATAGCCTCAAGGCAGTTATTTGTCTCCCTAATAAATGTGTATTTTCTTTAGGTTGTTTTCTGATATCAGCCGTGTGAATTGTTGAGAGTGATTGAAATTTAGCGACATAACTTGAACCTGCACTTCACATTTGGGTCAACGGATGTCAGTCACAAAGTATTTACACAACACATGTCATTGTCGTCGGGACTTTTTGGTTTTTGTTCGGGTTTAATCTCAGTGGGAGACACACGACCGTGTCCACGGAGAGAACCGACTGAGCAGTCAGAGGCTTTTACTCAGGAAGCTGAGGCCATCAATGGTTCGGTCGGAGCCTGCTCCTCTGCTCAGTGACTTATTACCTCTATTGGATTTCTGTTTCTAATAGTTTTTCAGTTACAGGCGAGGGAAGAATAAAGAATAAAACACCGTTCTCTCAAATGTACCCGCGGTAATGTAAAGCTCTCTTTTTGATAGTAGGTGTTCTCGGACTCCAGCCTTCATTCCGAGTTCACTTTGTATTTTATGTTCTTCATAAAGTACAAAAGTTTTAGTTTTTTTTAAGAAAAGCTTGGTTTCATAATCAACTATTTGATTCTACAAGTAGCTATGCAGTGAGAGGATTGACTTGAGACACACACTATGGTTCGGCAGCCTTGACACTTTACTCTGAACTTCATGGAAGTGACGCTATGTGAAATGTTGTCGTGAACTCTCTTTATTCAGAGAGATATTTGACATTGACCCACTGGAGAACGTCCAAAGCTGGTTCTGATTTGTTTTTTCAAGTGTTTCTGCGCCGAGATTAAACTCGGCTTACATCCTTATTTATTTGTGGGGGAATGTTTTCGATATCCTCTCATTGAATAAATTTACCGGTAGCTTCATGCCCTGCTGGGATCCAGCCGCTCTCCTGCATCCTTCCCCTTTGCACAGCAGCAGCAGCAGCAGCAGCAGCACAGGTGATTAATCCTGGATGACAGCATATTTCCTCCTTCCTCGCTGTCTGCAATGATATCTCAATGTTGACGCTTTTAGAGATATCGGTGCCACACTTCATTACACACACACACACACACACACACACACACACACACACACACACACACACTCTCTCTAACTGCTCTTTCCCTTCTCCCTCTCGTCTCATAGGGAACGTTTCACAGTCAGCAGGCTCTTGACTATGGCTCCCAGTTAGTTGGCGGTGTCTCCCCTGGTAAGGGCGGCAAGTCGCACCTCGGCCTGCCAGTGTTCAACTCGGTCAAGGAGGTGAGTGCAGACTCTTGCTCAGCCTTGATTGTTAGATCACAATCAGAAGAAAGTAGAATTTTGTTTAAAAAAATAAGCAATAAAAGCGTCTCCTGTGCAGTTCTGATGAATTATGCAGCAGCTGTGAAGCTTTTCAGGTGTTAAAAAAAGGGAACATTAGGTGGCACTGTTTCATAACTTTCTGAGTGTTTCTTTTCAAATGCGCCACTAAATGCTTCTCCCTCCTGTCTCAGGCAAAGGAGGGCACAGGGGCAGATGCCACTGTGATTTATGTGCCCCCACCGTTTGCGGCCGCCGCCATCATCGAGGCCATAGACGCAGAGATCCCCTTGGTTGTGTGCATCACCGAGGGGATCCCTCAGCAGGACATGGTGAGAGTCAAGCACAAGCTCCTGCGCCAGGGCAACACCCGCCTCATCGGCCCCAACTGCCCAGGAGTCATCAATGTAAGTGCAGCAAACACACCCGATGCACATGCGTGCTCCCCCCCCCCCCCACTCTTGGTCATGGAGGAGGCAGAAAGTAGAGCTATCTTTTCATCAGTTCCATCTGTCATTAAGTTTTTGTGCATTAATATTCATTTTTGTGAAACAAACCCCGCAAAGAAGCATGGATTTTAATTTTTATCACGTTTTTGTTTCCATGGTTTTGGACCATTTAAAAAAAATAAAAAAATTGGCGTGGGGTCGTTGTGTCATTAACTTACACTTTATCTCAGGAAACCTTATTTCCATGTTATGCTCACGTCTCATTTCAATTTCCTCCATTTTCTTTATTTTTTTTTCCAGCCTGGGGAATGCAAGATTGGCATCATGCCAGGCCACATCCACAAGAAAGGAAGAATTGGTGAGAGTTTTTTTTTAATTCATTTCTAAGTCGCACCATTAGTGGAAAATCTTGACACAATCAGTTTACAATTGTAATGAATTCATCTGTTTTGAATGTAAACGATTAATTTAGTGTGGTATGCCGGCTCACTCTTCCACAACAAGCCTCGAAAAAAGTGATGAAATAGAAGTGAGGCGGGGGGCGGGGGGGGTCCTGAACTTTCTTCCAGCACTCTACCTAAATCTTTTTTTGTTGTTGTTGTCGCTGACAGCTTGATAAGCTGCGTGTGCTTCGGCTGGCCAGTGAACCTTTCACAGAGGAAGTCTGCTTTACACTGAATCGACAACCATGGCCGCAAAAGCAGAGGCAGAGCAGCTGTTGGAGAGCTCAGCTGTGATATGATCGGTTTTGTTGTTGCCGTCAGGACGAAATCATTCAGTTAAATTCAGGCAGAAAGCGACAGCTGCATTCTGCGTCCTCTTAACTGCCTTTTCCCTTAACGGTTTGGTGGCACTTTAGCTTCGGGAAGTAACACGAGACGCTTTCCCATCTTGCTTTCAGGCATCGTTTCTCGATCGGGGACTTTGACATACGAAGCTGTGCATCAAACTACACAAGTGGGCCTGGGACAGTCTCTCTGTGTTGGTAAGCTGGAAACTGAATCCAACATTTCTGTTTGTGCCTTCTTTCACCTGTTTTGCTCTGATTCGGGGGGGGGGGGTTTAACGACTTATTCGTGACAGCCACGAATAAGTTTTAAAGTTCACGTGTCGTTCAAAATGTGTGATTTAACGTTGCTGTTATCTGGTGAAGTCCGACTGTTTTCACTCCCCAAACTTTTTAAATCTAAACGTGAAAATCACACGTTGTTCTAAAGAAAAACAAGGAAAAGGATCCAAAACAAAATCTTGTTTGTTTGTTTACCTGTTGTGTTCAAGGATGAACATGAAGGAGACTCACTGTACTTCTAATTTTAAGCAATATAGGATTATAATGGACTAACAGCACTGGGGCCCATCACATGCTAGAACATCTCGCTGAATAACATTGTTTCCAGTTTCAAACACGGCACTCAGACCCTCAGACGGGTGCTTTTAATACTCCTCTCAGATCAGAGCTTCAGAGTAGCTGCTATCTTTTCAACAACCTCGTTGAGAACGAACAGAGCATTAAGTGCTGCAGATGGAAGAGTCTTTGTCTGCCTTTTTTTTTTTTTTATCGAGTCCTCTCATCCATGACCATAGCATCATGTGTTCTTACAACAATTAAACGCGCACACGCTGCCAGAGCAGCTCCGAGTCCTGTTATTTGCTCCTCGGCAGCTCGTCGCCACACTGATTATTTGAGTGGTCTGTCCGAGTTTGTCCATTCACTCTTCCCTGTCCTCCATGTTCATTCGCAAAGTGTTCCCTCCAGGAACGCTCGTATCTGTGAACACAACACAAATGAGCATCGTGGATTTGTCGTCGTCCACTTCCACTCCTCGTCCCATTTTCCTTTCATCCAATTTATCTCAACCTTTTTCTCTCTGGTTTGTTCCTTTTTTTCTTTGCAATAGCAACATCTTTTTTACCTGGTGTTGTTTTATTTAATAAATTTAAAAAAACCCTCATCATCCATGTTTTTTGCATGTTCTGGGAGGTCCAGCAGTATCTGTAAATTTTACCAGAATACTTAAATATTTCAAAATCTTCCTGATTTACCAGAATCAAAGGTATAAAACTTTGGCCGTAATGTGTTTTTTAGATTCTCTAAATATTGGATGTACTAAAACAGAATGGAATATTTTTTATGGCAGTGATTTTAATATATATTTATCCATAACAATATTGACGACATTGCCTTGTTCCATGTCAAAAGAAAGCTCAATACATGTTGTATACTGATGCATCGCCCAGCCTTACTTCGCTGAGGTTTGAGCTCCTGCAATGTGTCATCAAACCACTGAGCGGATGCAAAATTGATTTAGGGAAATAGGAGTAAAATTGGAAGGAAAAAACCAACTTTTAACCAAAGTCCAGAGTTACTTTATAACTGACATGATGTCGTTACAGTGGCTATATTCCCCCTGAGCTCTGTGGAGCTTCAGTGTCTCAGCTCACTGTTGAGTTAGTTGTCCTCACTCAAGAGTCTCGACAGGACTTTAAAAGCCTTAAGATCAATAACCTGAGAAGTTTCAGATGTGAAAATAGCAAGTCTTCAACAAGTTGAATTTCAACGTTGATGATGATCTTTCACAGTCTTAACTGTTGAATTCATCTTTGAGAAACAACCAATGGCAACACTACAAAACAAATTCCCCCAAATGAAGTTCACTTTGTCGAGTGTGTGTGTGTGAGGCTGATGTTACCGTGCAGATGAGGATCACAGGTGACGCTGATGCTGTCTGTTAAAGGAACTGCGACTGTCAAAGTTGTTGTTTTTGTGAGCTAAACATTTGGTTTAATTTAAAAAAAGGGGGGAAAAACGAACCCAAAAAACTTTCCAATGTGCATCTGTTGGTTTTTTTTTTTCTGAACGTTTCAGAAAACTCTTGAATTTTCATTGTTCAACCCAGCAGAATTTTGTTTCACAGCCGGCAGCTGGTGCACAATTAAAGAGCTTGGAAAAGCTCGCCACGAGTTACCTGGCCAACCCCAGGCAGCAGATGGACAAATGTGGTGGCAAGCTGGTGAACCGAGCTTAACATTCATGAGCCAAGGAGACTGATGAATGGTTATCTGTTTTTAGGGTTTTAGCTTGGACATGTAGATTAGGGCTGCAGCTTAAGTGGCCTTTAATTTTTAATTATTCATTTGACCATTTGCTTGGTTAATCAGTTAGTTAAGATTCTATAAACCTTGAAAATCAGAGGTTCGTTACTCCACATGCAAAATAACCTTTTTTTAAATAGAAATGAAATCAAAAGAATGGGACTAAAAAATGGAGGAAAATGTGATTTATTAGGCTGGAAGAAGAAAAACGACTTTATTTTCTCCCATTTTTCCAAAACTGACTCCTCAAAGAGGGTCATCTTCAAGTTGATTAACCAGTTGAATGATCAAAACACGTTGCAGCTTTATTTGACGTCTCACTGTGAAATCATCCAATAAATTTTTAGCGAAACGTGTCATGGCAACTTCATTTAGTTCCACCTCCAGACCGAACAGTTGCGTTATCCTGAGTTATCTCCAGGAATTGTCGTTTTAAAGTGCCTAACGGTGTTTTTTTGTCTCCTCTCAGGTATTGGCGGGGATCCATTTAACGGCACAAACTTCATCGACTGTCTGGAGGTGTTCCTGCAGGATCCAAAGACCGAGGGCATCATCCTCATCGGCGAAATCGGAGGGAACGCGGAGGAGAACGCAGCGGAGTACCTGAAGCAGCACAACTCTGTAAGAGGGGGGAGAAAAAAAAAAACGCGACTTTTTCACTTCACTCCCGTCTGATCTGCTGCACCTCACCTCAGCTAAAGTATCTTCACAGAAAGATCAAGACGCTGATGTCTCTGAATTACCTCAGAGTTGTGCTCTCTCAAATTTGTCGAAGCTGTTTGTGTAGTTTTTGTGACAGATGGGATAAAGGTCTCATGGGACACTTTGTAGAAGTCGGCATCGCTGATGAACTTTTCGTGATGTCCCAAAATGACAGGCGTGTGCAGTGACGACGGCTTGTGTTAACAACTGAACTTGTCTTTGACATTTTGAACCCCAGCAGGACTAAACCTAATGTTTTCTTTGCTCCTTGAAGATTACTCTCAGGCTGTGTGTGTGTGTCTGTGTGTGTGTGTGTGTGCCTTTGCTGCATGGTGCTGTTGAGCTGAAAATGGATTTGATTTGCCCCCGGCTGCTCTAATGCATGCAAATCTTCCACTGGTGTCTCAGGCGAATAATTTCTCTCACTCAACAAATGAAGTACAGACACGCGTCCGCCCAGTCACTCAGTGTTGACGGCAAGTGACAGTTCACACGAAACGTGCATGAAAGGCCATCAGAGCATGGAAGTAGGCTTCAGATCTCCTGTTGAAAGTCTTTTGTGGAGAAAATCATACATAAAGTGCTCATACGCTCTTTTTTTTCCACCGACAAAGAGAAAGAAGGTCAGAGTCAACATTTAGTATTGCGTCAAAGTGACAATGGCTGCCTGGGTCGACAACATACAATAGGAGAACTGTGCATTGATGCAGGAAAAATGCCCACCTGTGGCAGGCACCCCGCCCCCCCTTCACTAACTTCAGTATAAACCAGAATGTGGTCTCAGTCTCTTCACCACCATTGTCGAGCCTTGAGCGAGGCCCTGACCGCCACCCAGGAACCCCAGATGCGGCAGCCCACCACTGCAGAGTGGTTAGCCGAGGTTAACCAGGCATTGGAACGTTAGAACTGCAGAACAGTGTTTTCCTCAAGAGAATAAGTAAAGGATGGCTTCACCTCGTCTTTCCCCTCCCAGTGTTCAGACTTTAAGCCCGGCTCGTCTCTCCTCACCTCCGGTTTCTTTGGTCATTCAGTGAGACCAACTCTTGAATAATTGACGCAGGTGGCGTTCTGCGGGGGAATTGAGGGAAGTGTTGCTGTATGCAGTTTAATCACACATGTGGTATTTACACTTCCCTCCTCATCATGTTCATGATGCTATATAATTATCTTGGTTTGACATTTTTTAAACTTATCAGTGCAATTATCCTCCTTGGAGGAGGCTATTTTGTGTTGATAGAACCACCCAGCGCCCCCCTCACGTTGGCACACAGAAACAAGGGGAGCTCACCTATTGGTCTCCTAATTAGGATAATAAATCTGTACCCCTAACGGTGGAAGACAAAAGACTGGTAATGCGATTCGTAGTATGACTCCCCCTGTATGAATTGCTACTGAGTGCACAGGGTGGCTGGGATTAATAGAGTAATTAAACCCTCTTTGTTTGAGGTAGATTTAAGACTTGATTCACATGAGGATAGTTTGTTTGCTCAGGACGTGATTTGACTTCAGGATTGTGAGGTGGGTGTTTGTGCTCATTTGTTTGGTGCTTTTCGCTCTTCACTTCCGGTACATTTCTGCCTGTTGAAACAGACGCTGGTACAGTATTTAGAGCACTTCGAAAAATAAAGTGTCCTCCCTCTTCTCACTGCCGCTCTTTGAATGCACAACTGTCTTGTTGGTCTCTAATGTGAAGCCAAGGTCCTCGTCGCGTCCCCGTGTGATGCACGCCCTGCTCGTCTCGCATTATCAAGCCGTTTGCGGCGTTGTGTTTTGAAGCTGCCATCTTGTCCCTGCCAGTGCCAGGTTGGAGTTGAAAGATGAAATGGCAGCACAAGTGGGTGTGCTTGAAGGACCTCGCTGTGTTGCCGTGGCTGTTAGACGTGCCACGTTCTCTCTCTGAACGAAGGTTGTGGCTCATCTGGCAGACTTGTTGCAAACAGCAGGGACCAAAGGAGAGTGTGTGAGTGTGCGCGTTTTTTACGTGTGTGTGTGTGTGTTAATGTGAGTTGTTGTTCCTGAATGAGAAATATAGTATTGGCTGTCGTGTGTGCGTGTGTGTGTGTATACACGCACACGCAGAGCCTCTGTTATTGCAGGAGATGAAATATTAGCTCTGTTCACCTTGGAAACGATCTCAACAGTTGAACGTAACATCCATCAGCGAGCAAGCAGCAGAGACAGCCGCTGTGCTAATCAGTGCCCGCATGACTAATTACCATTTCAGAAATGAGATGATACGAAATGGCAGGAGCCAGAGCCCCTATCTGGTCATACAGCAGCCCATGCAATTAAATGGCTTGATTGACCCTTTGTTTTAATAATGCATGCTCAGACAGAGATGGCTGGTTAGACAAGCCTGTTATCGAAGCCTCTGTAATGGGAGGACATGGGGTGTTTAATTTCTAATGAATGAATAAAATGCAGGTGCAGGAAACTGATTCGCGCTGTGTTTTTGTGCTGCGCCGCCTCGCCCTCGATTGTTTTCTGCCGCCGCCGTCGTCCTCCTTTCAGTGCTCTCGCATATCACGCTCTCCCTTGAGCGTCGGCTCCTTTTTTTTTTTTTTTTTTTATGTCTCTTTGATGCATTTTATGCAGACGCCTTTCTCTGCCTTCCCTCCCATTGTCCAGGGTGCTAATGCAAAGCCCGTGGTGTCCTTCATCGCCGGATTAACTGCTCCTCCGGGCCGCAGGATGGGCCACGCCGGCGCTATCATTGCTGGCGGAAAGGGCGGAGCCAAAGAGAAGATTGCAGCCCTCCAGTCCGCTGGAGTCGTAGTCAGCATGTCCCCTGCTCAGCTGGGCAGCACCATGTTCAAGGTGAGCTCTGTTTTCTGAGG
>JAUESF010000074.1:8045062-8060772 GCA_032274765.1 Malacoctenus tetranemus | reverse complement strand
AGAGAGAGAGAGAAAAAAAGTAACTTCTCCTCCACCAAAAGGATGTCTGAAGACAAGAGGGGAGGTAAGAGCCGCCTCGAGCCAAAACCCACTGACGTATTGATCGCAACCGCCGAGTTCTTTCGCAGCGCTGGGGTAAACTTACCTGCACTTTTGATAAGACGATCGAGGACTACAGAATGCTGCATTGTGCTGCGTAATGGCTGCCTAACAGCCTGGAGTCTCATCAGGAAAGTAGCGACTCCTCCAGCAGCACATTCAGTCCCTTAAAAGCGGAGTGCTGCGCGGCTCCTTCCTCGTGCTGCCGATCCATCATGCCCCAAGTGAACACAACGGATTCGGTAATGTAAGATTTAACATGGTTTAGGCTTTTCTCTGTGTTGCCCCTCTATTAAATTTAGTGGCAGCGCTGCTGCGGCAGAGCGTCTCTCCGGGCAGGTTGATAGCGAGACAAAAGTCCGAGGAGGAAACAGCTCCTGTATAACAACTCTTCAGGAAAAAAAAAGAGGGGCTCAGAGAAGGTCTCCTGTGATTTAAAGGTTACAGGTTTGATGTCTGCTAAGGGGGGAGAAAACAGGAGGATGTTCATTGGCCTTAAAGCCGACGGGGAGTGTCAGAGCCGCCCGCTGAAGGACGCCCGAATGAAGACGCCGTGCTGCTTGTGTGCGCGTGCACGGTTCGGGGTGCGTGTGAAATAAAAAAGTTAAAGGTGTATTGTCAGTCAGTTGCTCGAAAAGTTAAAAGAATAAAATGTTCCCATGCAGTTTTTGCTGAAAACAATTACCTCCCGAGCAAAGCAGCCTGGAACTCCTCTGCGGCCTTTATTTTCTCCATATTGCAATCGCTTCGGTCAGTTGATTAGCTTTAACTTTGTTGGGGATTGTGGGAAAACTTTCCACCGCGACGTAATAACAACTGGCCTTGGTGTGTTGTGTTTTGTTTTTAACGTGATCTTGAGTTTGCACAGGGTTTATTTTTTTTCTAAAGGGATATTTACATATTTGCGAAACAACTTCTCTGGTGAAACGTGATATAAATCTAATCCATTGTTGTATTTTATTTTATTTTATTTTATTATAATTTATTATTATTATTATTATTATTATTATTATTATTATTATTATTATTATTATTATTATTATTATTATCATTATTATTATTGTTGTTGTTGTTGTTGTTATAGAAACAATTTTTGGATCGAGTTCAAATGGATGAAGTCAATCACCAGACATGCTTGAGTGTAGTGGGGGGGGGGGTTGCATGGAGGCAAGGTGGTGGTGGTGTTGGTGGTGGTGGGGGGGGGGTCCCATGGGTCACGTAGACCAGGTCTGAGTAAACAAACTTGCCAGTGAATTTACATTTGGTTGCATTTGAGGATTGGACAACTCGGCGTCTATTAGGCCTGCATGCTGTGTGTTCCACCAGCCATTGTGAGGCTGCTCGTAACTGGAGCTATTGCTGCACATGAAATGGTGATGACATAGAAGTACTGTCATTTTGTCGTCTTGCCCAAACAGCTTCTTCACACTCACATGCGCTGTAACATACAACATACATATTCAGAGAGAAATCTCAAAGTGATGAACTTCGGTATCTGGAGGCTCTTTCCTCTTCTGGACTCGTCGCCGTGCTGCTCATTTCCGCGCTCGCCGCCCCACTTTGGCTGCTGTCTCCGACGTACTTTGATCACATGACGTCGCTTTTCCTCTCACCGAGGCCCAAAAGTCCGTCCTTGATCAAACGCCCGCAAAGATAATTGCATTTTTTTTTCCTCCTCCTCGCGAAGCGAGCAGTTAACCTTTTTGTTTTTCTCGTGCACCGCTCCATGATGAATCAGTCGGAGCACTGAATGGAAATGTGCAACGACTGGGTGTCACCGAGGTTGTCTGCTTTTACTGAGAAGTGCCAACAAATTTGTGCTTTTTTTTCTTTCGAGACAGCTACTTAAATATGCCCACACGAGCCCTCCTCTTTAAAATAGCCACATACAGAAGAAAAATCTGCCGGGTTTAATGACAACACACACAAAAAAGCCAACCGGAGTGCACGGGAGCAACTGTTTTTGAGGAGCCCATTATCTTAGTTTATTATACCAGGAGTGTCGGCAAACCACAAGTCTTCCACACGACAGGATCCAGCGTGGGCTTAAAAGCTTCTACGTGGGCTCACAAATTCACTTTAACATCTCTTGTTTGTTGAATCTGTCCAGAGCAGAAAACTCAGCAACCCCCTGACTCTTTGAGGTCACGCATGCACCCGAGTTGGCTTCCGGGTCGTGTTCGTGTGCTGCATGATCGCCTGCTGGAGTTAGCGACAACTGGAAGGAGTTTGTTAAACTTTAATCTAATCTTTGCAAAGGCAGAGTGTGCTTTTGTTGCCTAACGATGTTTCGTTTTTGTTTTGTTTTGTTGGGTTTTTTTTTTTGTGTTGCGTTTGCACAAAGCTGATGTACCCGGAGACCAAAAAATGGTGCTCCAAGAAAGCGTGTTTGATTGTGTGTACTCGCTGAAACACATTCACTGGGCCCGCTTCCTTTTTGAACCTGCGAGCTCATTGAAAAGTCCTTCTGTTTTTACCGACTCCTTGTGTTTCTGTTGTGCCGCTGTGATGCGTTGCAGCGCCGCCCGCAGGTCTGCCATATGCACTGCATCATTTTCAGATGACGTTTGTGTGCAGCTTTAACTTTTAAACTTCAGTCAGTCCAGACATTGTTGCAGCCCATTTTTCTGCAAGCTGGTGAATACGAGAGCTTTACCGCCCCCCCCCCCCTCTGTTGTTTTAAAGTAGGTTTCTGGTTCCACAATCGCAGAGACCTTTGTTTTTGTCGCTCACTCTTTGGCTCCACATTGTGACAGCTTTGGTAAGTCCTAACCTTTGGCTCACAGCTCACTGTGCTGAAAATGACATACTTTCAGCATACACAGCTTTTTCTTTGCTCCCTCTTCCGCTTTTTCTTTTTTTTTTTGAGAAACTTTTATTTATCTTGGGGGAAGTCAGCTGAGCGTGCCCCGCGCCGTTCCGGCTATGCCCTGCTTAACATTCATGGTACAGTCGCGCACGTCGCCGCCTGGGAGAGGCTCAGCGCAGCCTCCCCCCCCCCCCAAGTCTTCGTCTCCTGACCGCTGCGGAGCTCCAACGGAGAGCAGTCGAGGTTAAGTGTCTCACTCAAGGGCACCCGGACCAAAGCGGGGGCGAGCCCCTCCAAGGCCCGACGTGACCC
This sequence comes from Malacoctenus tetranemus, assembly GCA_032274765.1. Classification (NCBI taxonomy): domain Eukaryota; kingdom Metazoa; phylum Chordata; class Actinopteri; order Blenniiformes; family Labrisomidae; genus Malacoctenus; species Malacoctenus tetranemus. Next base: position 8,057,552 of record JAUESF010000074.1, on the reverse strand, counting down.
TCGCTGGCTTCCCTACTTTTTTATTATTTTTATTTTCGACGCAGCGTCTTGTAAGATAAACATCCATAAATACTTGAGGGAAAGAGAGTAAACATTCCCTACCTAAAAAGAATGAAAAACAAAATTAATATTAATACATTTTAAGTTCTTTCAGACGGTAGACTGCCTGTTCTTGAAGTTCTTGACCCTAAAAAAACCCCCGCATAGACGCTCTCTTGAGTGCGCCTGTTTATTTACACCCCCCCCCCCCCGCCCCCCGCCCCCCTTTGCTCTGCATATCTGCCACGCTCTTACTGTCCCTGAGGTTTTGAGCCAAATTTCTCACAACAGCAACTGCAGTAATCATCTCTATGGTAACTCGGTGAAAATGCTCCGCTGCATTTGAAGCAGAGAGGGACAACAAGCGAGTGCGGAAGGGGGGGTGGGGGGGGTGGGGATTGCGAGACATGCTCTGGGCTTTTAATTTTCGTTTCCAGTCATTCTCCGGCCGTCAGTTATTCATCAAGGTTTTTTTAAAGCCGTCACTTAGACTCAAGAATCCCCGAATCGCATCAACAATGGAACTTTTTTTTTCCTCCTTTGGAAAAAAAACCCCTCAAATCCTGTCGTGCTGTCGGACATCATTCGTTCTACGGCTTGTCTGATTATTTCCCGGTCCCAATGAAGAGACGGCGCCGCCTGTATCTGTCGGCATCTAACAATAAGGGTCCGACGTGAAGCGCGCGCTCCTTCTTTGAGGCCGTCATAATTTAAGACGGTGCAAAGAGTCGGCGAGCGGGGCTGCCTGCCGTCACCTTTACATTCCGGTCTGTTGTTGAGATATCGGGCTGTAAGTGGTGCTGCCGGAGTCACACATGAATAATCTATGTGTCCACTAAATTCTGCTCTCATCCAGCTGGGAAATGAATACCAAACCAGCAGTGCTCAGCGAGGTGTGGGACTCAAATCCCCGGCTCTTTACTTTTATCTTTCGGTGCAAATATTTGTCTCATGAATTTCTCCACCAACTGTTCCCAGAGATATTATATTCCCAAGATAGGGCACAGGTTCTCCCCAACATTTATTCAAATCTTTATTATCAGTTCAACTGCTCCTTAAAGCTCTTTGCTCAGGGAGTATGGTATTCATGCGTTTGGTCGCGGAATATGTACACAGAGTTTTAGTGCCTCTTCCCCGGTGTGAAATGTATTCGCCTGCTGCTGCTGCTGCTGAGGGTTCCAGACGTGCTACATGTCATGAACGTGTCGTTCAGCTAAGATTAATTAGCCTTACAGGTCTAACTTAAAGGTCGCCGCCGAGGGACCGGTCAATAGAGCCACGGGACGTCTCCGGATAAACCAAATGAAAATGGGAGAAGGAGAGTGAGTGGTTGGAAGGGTTGTTAATGGATGTATGTGTGTGTCTATCTGTGTGTGTTGATAGACATTGTATGCAGGCGCCGTGCTGCACAGGTGGCTTCAAAGCAACATCATCAATGGCATTCCCAAACCACAGATTGAACAAACAGGAACAAATTTAGAAATCAAATGGAAATACAGAGACAAATCCACAACAACAGACGTAATCTTTACTTTTACTTGTGTGTTAGCATGGTCTATTATCGACAGCCAAGAATTTACAGAGCCTGTAATTTTCTGTGATTACTGTAAATTCCGACTGAGCGACATAAACATGTTTGTTTGTCCATCACCTGGCGCTTATCGCATCAAAATGATGACAGGAGAAAATGTTCCGCTGCTCCCGAGTCCCAAAGTGGATTATTATTTCTGCACCTTTAAAGCTGATATGAAAAAGATGACTCCCGCCCCCCCCCACCGTGGCAAACCCTCCCAGTGTCTCCCCAGCTCGCCTTTTCAGGGCTTTTCTCCCAGTTCCCAGAGAGAAGACCGCCTCCCTCTTGCTCGCAGTTTCAACCCAGCGTGAGCTACCAGGTACAAAATGAGTCGAGATTTCGTGATTCTCCATTGTTGCCTTTTCACAACCCACAGATTCCCACCGTGCCGTTTTCGACAATATCTGCTAATTCGGCGCGGCCGGCGCCCAGGCCGGCAGGATTTCATCTCTGTGTGTTGCGGCTCTGTGTCGCTTTTTCAGTTTGTTGACTGCAAACGACTGAGCTGTTGACTCGGGATGAAGTCATTAATAAGGATCTCGCTTCTTCTGCGCCGGGGCGCTCGCAGCTGAAACGGCGGCGTTCGGGTGGTACATTGTGTTCCTCACAGCACCCCGATGGAGACCCGGAGCAATCTGCACACAGTCGAAATGTCACGAGAGCGGCGCTCGGATCGGAGGAGCCACGCCGGACCCCTCCTTCTAAACGTTTGCTTAACACGCCACAGTTCACAGCTTCACTAATGTAATATGTTGAAATGATTCCGGTGCAGCTTGCAGCTCGCTGGTGTCCCCTTATTCCCGTACAGGGGGGAGGATAACAAGACACGGAGAAGAATGCGACAAAGAGCATACAAAATGTCTCCTGCTAAATAAAAGACGGGCTGCCCTGGAAGTGACACAAAGCTTCACACGTACCAGGAGGCACAAACCATTAGCAGAGTGCGAAATGGAATGATGAGGACATATTTTGTGTTGTGGGAGACTCAAGAAATTACAGTTTTGGGGCATTGAAGAGGGAAGGGGGTGGGGGGGGGAGGTAGCAAAGAGGCTTGGGTATGTGGGTGTACAAGCAATGAGCATGAATTGTGAATGAGCGAGTGTCTGAGCATAACACTCGCATAACAACTCGGATGGGAGAGAAACGGCGCTTGCAGGAGCACCGGGTGTTTTTAAAGATATTTAGTCGTCTTGCTCACTTTTAAAGATCCCCCCAACTCCCCCCCCCGCGCGATCATGGCTCGTACGTTCGGGTGTGTTCGTGAAACACGGAGCGCTTTTATAAGCGCCGTCCTCTATAGAAACGGAGACTTTTTGAAATCTTTAACGCACACGTTTCTCGGCGCTTTGCAGATGTTTGCGTAAGCTAATTAGGTAAACTGATTTAGCAGATTACCTGCACGCCGCAGGCGCCCCGGGGAAATCAGGAGTGAGACTGAGCGAAGGTGCTGAAGTGTTGCTCCATACAGACTTTATCATCCTGGTAATTATCCATTAAAGGAGGGCTACAGTGGGAGCGTCAATTAACGCGCACCAATATTCCTTGTTGTAAAAAAAAAAAAAGAGGCAGAAATGTGATATCTGCTTTTGATGCTCTGAAGTGAGATGGAATACTCGCTGTGGCTGATCAAGAGCTTTAAGCTGTTCTAGAGGTGCTGGGAGGATCAATACTGAAGCAGGCGGCGTGCTTGAAATGGTCCAAGTCAAGGACGTGTTTGGTTTTGGTGAAAAACATTTAAAAAACACTATTTTTTAACTGCAAAAAAACCATCATCCTCTGATCTTTTGCATTTACAAGTGAGCCGACTGACTCATCAAGAGAGAGACTCCAGGGTTGCCAGATTGGGAAGGATTACTCCCCACTGGGCTAGAAGCTAGTTTAGGTTAGGCTTCCCCACCATTGGGCTCACTGTAGCTTCATGTGACAATTTTACATTCAACTGGATTCAGGTGTTCGGTTGGTCACTTTTCATACTGATAATGAAGAAGTTGAAGTTGTCAGGAGCAGATTAATAATCTGTGTTTAGCTATTTGATTGATATGCGGTGAGCAGAGCCCGGATGAGCTTGTTTTTCTTTGGTTATTTTGTGCAGTTGGGAAGATTTGTATGCTTGTGCTGTGACGTGTTCACTGGGCACAGAGAGAGGCAGAGAGAATAGACGAACAACAGACATGTGCCTCATCTATGGCTGATGTCGTTGCAAGAAAACCTCACAAGCATGTTGAAAGGAAGCACGCGAGCACGAGAGGAACATGCAAACTTCACGCAGAAAGGACGGTTCGAAACAGAACCCTCCTTCCGAGACAACGATGCTAATGACGTGCTCCTTCTCCGTGTTCCCACAAAATCATACAGTTTTCTTTGAAGGTTTTTGGCCCCTCCAGATATTTAGATTACGATCCATCGAGGAATACCATCAGGGAGGCGTCTAATTGGTCCCAAATCCATCCATCCTGCTGTATGACAATGAACCCATACATGCAGCCATAGTCACAAAGAACTCTCCCCGCCATGAAAAGAACAAGGAGCCCTGGAACAGATGGAGCGGTCCCCGCAGAGCCCCGATCTCAGCGTCGTCACATCCGTCTGATAGATGGGAAGAGACAGGGCCAGCTGAGACGGCCTGAATTCACAATGAACAAGCGTAACGAGTTCGCGCTCAGAAAAAAAACAACTGACCTGCAAAGTGTCTCGAAAAACCGAACGAGTGTCCAGAGAGGGAGTGCCGGCGTCTGAGGGCCAAAGGGCATTGTCACCATCAAAAATTAATTTTCTTTTTAGGCCGTTGTCTCGTTTCCGGCAATTTCTGTCAACGAGCTCCAGCAGCGACGCTAAAACAAATCAGGCTCCGTGTCCACACATCTGAAAGAAATCCGACACTTCCTGGCATCTCTGTATGGGCGAAGGCTTCCTGGTCCTGACTTCAGATTCATGCTAGTTCAGCCAGAGGGAGTTTGAAACACTCTCTGAAGCTGATTTCATTAAGTGTACGAACGACGCGGCAGCGGTGAGAAACTCTTGAGAGGCAACGCTTGAGAACGGTCACGTCGGAGGTGACGGCGCCTGGAGAACATCCTGAGCTGGTCCGAGCGCAGCAGGAGCAGTTACTGCAGCAACCGGCACAAACAAGGAAATGGTGACTTTTTTCAGTCTTCTCTCAAAAATTCTTGTTTGGTTCGGTTAAAATGTAGCTGAGCATTACTGATCCAGTGGTGGTGGTGGAGGGGGGTGTAAAGGTTGCTGGTTCAATCCTCATTTCTGCCTCTCAAAGCGTCCTGAAGCAAAATGCTGAACCTAGAGCCCTTTTCATGGCAGCATTGTGTGTGTGTGTGCGCGCAACTGAGTGAAAGATCTTTCTTTCGGGGAGAACAAAGGATGAGCAATAAGCACCACACACACACACACACACACACACACACACACACAAGCAGTTTTCTTACAAGTGTTGTAGCGAGTCAGCCAGTGCAGAAAGCACATGTTTCTCACCGGATCAATTTGAACCACTTGGGTGCCGACTGCTTGCCAGACACTCGACCATCCGTCTGAAACGCCGGAACAAGTGTATCGCTCACCTGGCCGCAAACACAGAGGGATGTCGTGCGCGTTTCCCGTCACCACACGTGCGTCCTGTGATGTCATTCATTGATTTCTGGAAATCCCTTTAAATAAGATCGATGAACTCCGACATTCGGTGGCGAATAAAGTTTCTGACTGGCGTCGCACCAGATTCTGTGACACAGTCATGAAACGTAGCTTAACTTAGTACATAATTCATGACCTACAGTATCACTGCATCAACAGTCAGCAGGGTTATTTAAGGACACGCCAACCATAAAGCTTTGAAGTGAGCGGTATTGATCTACAGCATAAATTTCCCTGCTGTTTCCCTGCTGGGGGGAGAAACGTACTTCATCATCGTGTTCCTGCTCTTTTTATGTTGTTATTTTTGTTCTCCGTGCGCATTGCCCTTCAGCCGGTGCAAAAGTCTTACCGGAGACATGCGATCCTGAAGTGTTTCTCGACACAATTTGCCAGTCAGGGTCTCCGCAACTTTGGAGCGGCATGGTCTGCCGGAGCGACGCGTCTCCGAGCAAACACTCGCAATAAATATATCTGCATTTATTGAGCTTTCGCCCGCTCAATCACGTTGCTTTAGCTGCGGCGCTACAAGATAGCGCGCACCCAGAGGGAGATACTGGCAGACTCCGTGAGGCGTCTTTGCTGACTGCTCAAGTGCCTTTATCTGTGCATATCCTAATGGCAGAGTGCTTGCGCATACTTTTTATGTTAAAAAAGAGATAATGTTCAAAGTGATTTTTTTTTTCCTCCCTCATGACTTAATTAGTGATAATTACGCCACAGCAGCGAATGTTTTCAAACGCGTCCCGACTCTTCTGTTATTCTTTCAGCTTCGCCGCGTCGGGGAAACTTCACCGAGCTGATCCCAGTTCTGCGAAACAGCTCTGTTGTCTGAATCTTTTTTGGCATCGTCCGGCTGCGTCATTAGTAGCTGGGCTTTCGCTCGCGCTGCCGTGGATCTCGTTTGATCAGCTAGTTCAAGAGAGGCCCTGATGTAATCATCTTTACGTATTTTGTCTGATGCCGTTTGAGAGGAATCGATGCCGTCCTCTGCGTTTTCCAAACAGTACAGTGCTTTGCCTGAATTTCCCCCAGATTAGACGACCTCCAGACATCTTCCAGTCTGTCTGCTGTCGTTTGACAAGTAATCAATAGGCCAGAGCGAGGACAAAAACAAGCCCGGCAGACCTTTATAATGTATACATACTTTCACTTGTTTAATGGCTCGGCTTGTTCCAAGGTGCCTGCCAAAAAAGGACGATGCCATCTGTTTTAAATTAGTACTGGCCAGGAAGGAAGCGTTTGACAGTGTTGTTTAAATCAATCAGACAGGAGATGGAAGGGATCTCATTATGATTATGCTGATCCAGGGAATCAATCATGACCCGGCAGATGTTTCCAAAAGAATTTTTTATTCCTCCTTTTGGCCGCGCCAGTCCCGGTCATCCATCAGCTTTCCAACATTAGCAAAAAAAAAAAAAAAAAACGTGAATAATCAGGAATTACTCCCTCTAAGTGCAGACTTGCACAGCGTCGTCTCGAAGGGGGGCAACGTGTTCCCTGCTCCTTTCCCTCTGCACCTGAGCTTTGAATGCGTTTGCATGCTTTTAAGAAAAGAAACTGTGCAAACACGTTTCAAAATGAGCCCAAGTTCTGTGAATCGTTGACACAGTTTACAGCCCACGTTGCTGCGTTTACTGTAACCATCTGGCAGCGTAGTTGGGATGTGTGCATATGGATTGGAGAGTGTGTGCGTGTGTGTGTGTGCGCGTGCGTGCGTGCAATCCAAGTGCCAGTTTGCGTTACCAAAAATAAAGAATAGCAATTGTGTGACTCCGGCGCCGTCTGAAACCCGCCGCGATGTCGTGTCCACACATGGGCCGAGATGAGATAAGAGGAACACCTCGCCGTGGAATGCAATCCAGAGGAACAACAACAGGAAATAATGGCCAGGGAAGAAAAACAGATGCAGGACAAACCAAATCAAAAGCATGTCACCGGAAACCCCGACATAAACAGCGATCGGTGTGCTCCTAATGCGCTGCCTTCCCGACAGCATCGCAGCGTCCCCTGCACAAAGCTTTCCACAGTGTAAAAATGGTCTTTTTGTTTCCCTGTGTGTGCTACTATGTGCCTCTGTGTGTGTGTGTGTGTGTGTGTGCGTGTTTGCAGGGCAGGTGGGGATAGGTGGTGCCGTGGCAATCAAGTGCAATCAAGTGTGACGCCGTGAATGCCTCTGAGCAGGGACTGTCCGAAAGTCTCCATTTATATGATTCATTGGTCCTCAGTGATGGCGGGCTGTTCTACGGCCACCGCAGCAGCTCGTGTGCAACTGTCACGTTCTCCAGTCATTTCAACGAACCCAGTTTTAGCAATGTAAAGAAGAGGACAATAAAGTTACGCAGTTGCACATTGGCAAGTTTGACCCAGAGCCTTGGCTGCTCTTTAGCTTTGTTGGTGTGTTGACTGGTGATGAGGCCGTTGTCCTGCATCGGGCTCCAGTCTCCCAATGAGCCTTGTTTATTCTCATGGGGTGATCGAGACGTACAAGGCTTCATCGTGAGAGCTTAAGAGAGAGTTTAAGACTTTCCTACAAATCCCACCGATCTGCCGGAGTCACAAGTCTCCGGTCTGTTTCAGAGCCGGATGTGAAGCTATCTGGTAACGTGTGTGAGAGAGAGTTGCACAAAAGGAAAAGGGGAGCAAACTCAATAACATCACTGCGGGCGATCATTGCTCTGATTCTGCACGAGTGAGACGCAGCACCTGCTGTGACACGAACAAAAACAAGAAGTCTCTCAGGCCCCCACTAACTGCGCAACCTGTTCAAAGTGGCCCACAAATAGGAGGTTCGCCGTCATCGGGCACACCAGCCTATTTATTTCAACTCTTATAATTGATACCTATTTGAAAAAACCCGAAATCTATCCCTTAATCATCCGACTCCTCTGTTGGCTCACGCCTCAGGGCGCTCGCTCCACGCTGTCTGAGGCTGATCCGGGCCCAGCTGCTTTACTAGCCTACAGTGTGTTTATGAAAACAACTGCCTGCTGTGTCTTGAAATAATGTTGATCAAAGCGACGAGACAGAAACCAAAACAAGACCCCCCCCCCCCAAAAAAATATTCAAACGATCAGATGAAAGACGAGCCGCGCGATTACGACGATTCAGAAACGCGTCGACGGTTTCGATTCCTCCGCGAGAGCCGACTCGCTGCGTCACGTGACCGCTGCAATTCTCACCAAAAACGTCGTCGCCAATGTGAAAATACTAATCCGAAAATGCATGACACGAGATTAAAGCTCAGTACTGTACTTCCACCTGCCAAACACACACTCACACGAACACACACACACACAAAAACAGACACACACTCACCATGTGTTTTCCTGCCTTTTGAGGAAATTGCTTGGACTTACATTCATGACGTGAATGTTGAAACAGATTTTAGTCCCCAAAGCCGTGAATAAACACACCCTGCACCTACACACACACACACACACGCACACACACACACACACCAGCATTTGATAAAAACTAATAAAAATCCTGGCAGAAGAAGAATGTTTGGAGCCCACTCTTTAAAGTGATAAGATTAGGGGCACATCGCGGGTCATCTGGCGTGCTGTTCCACCGGTTCGGGGCAGAGCGACTCCGAGCAGCCGCTCCGGATTCTGAATCCATTTCTGAAACAACAAAATTTCCCGGACTGGACGGATCAGAGGAGTCTGGTGCCGATAAACGGCGAGCAAGTGAGGAATGTTTTGTTGGAGCCGGGTCATCCTGTGCTTTATAAAGCAGAAGTGGAGTCTTAAAGTAAAGTAAGGAGGATTAAAGGAAGCCAGTGGAAAGCCCGCGGTAGGAAGCGATGGGCTGAGCACTTTATATCGCAGTCTGTGCAGAGAGCATCTCGGCAATCTGGGAATTCATCAACTATCAGTCTGGCGATGAGTTGCCCTCTGGGGACAGCAGCCATTACTTTGGGGGCTCCGGTGTGGCCACCAGATATTAAGATAGGAGGTAATAGATATGTGGGAGAGGACGGCCGCATGTGTTTTGCGAATAAATGATGTGCAGTGGGGGAAGCGTGTTGCTTGTTCATTACAGCCCTGAATGGGAACTGGTTCTGTATCCTTCACTGCGTGTCATTCCTTCACTTTTCACGCCGCATCGTTCTTCAGTCCTCGTTAGCTCTGCTGAAGTCAAGCGATGTAAATAAGCGTTTTCTCCCTCGAGCGCCCTCTAATTGCCCTTCGTTAAGGATTTGGACCCCCCCCCCTCCTCCTCTCTCTCTCTGAGCGTTGTCAAAGCTTTTACAGTGAAGCCAAACAACAATCTCACCAACGTACAGACGCACAATCCCAACACAATGGGTTTTCGTTGGAGGTTCTAGAAAGTGTCTGTCCAACCATCCAGTAACCACGCCATTGCTTAGCGCCCCCTGGTGGAGTGCCGGACCCTGTAACTACTTCCCAACATGGACAGTTTAACAGACCAACAGTTTACATGCTTGAAAGGAAACACATCAACGTCTCGAACGTCTTCTGATGGCTCTGCTCTTACTTTGGTGAAGTCAGCCGAGCATCTGCACGAGGCACAAAAGAAAACATCACAGACCTGCGGAGTCGCCTCAAGTTTCCCAACCCCTCATGTTTATCGTCTTCATCGCAGTCAAGTCATCCCTTCAGTACATTAGCGCCATTGTTCTGACATTATACACCGGGGGGGGGGGCTTTCATATTCAGAGCCCTCGACAATTCATAGACTGGAGGACGTCACCGTGCGATGCACTAACTATACAAGACTGCTACGTCCTCCGGGAGGGGAAAACATCAGCGACTCGGATTTGTGATCTACATGGCCGATGATCCACTATGACAGGTGTATTGTGGTCAGTTCTTTGGTTCTACACTCTCGGAAAAAAAAAAAACATTTCAGAAGTTCCTCTCACGCTAGGCTGGAACAGGAACCTTTGATTGGAGCTGAAAGGTGAAGGCCCTCTTCTTTCTTTTGGGGCCTCGAGCCCTGTTTTTTTTCCCCCTGCTCTGTGAGACAGGTAGAGCGGTGCAGGGGAGTGATTTATAAGGTGCTGTAGGTATAATTAAGTTATTGCCAAAGGGTGCAGTGTCAAGTGGAAGATCCTCCTGAAGCCTGTTCAGCCACGGCACTTTTTAGCCTCCAGCCCATTGTAGAAAATCGTTGCTCTCAATCGAATGGTTTTTTTTGTAGACTTGAAAACTAAAATGTTTCCACAGAATAATGTGGACTGCCCCCCCCTCACCCCCACCCCCCACCCACCCCTTTTCAGTTCTCTTTCACACATTATTTCGGTTATCCAGCTCGCAACTTAAGTGTTTTGTTTCTGTCTCGGAAGTCTCAACAACCTCATTTCCACTCTCAGCAGGCAGCTGGTTACAGCTGATTAGGAACTGGTCGGCGAGATTTCCTGAGAACCGAAACACGACTCTGAATAAAAATCAGCGTCACTGTTCACGTTCGTTCCTTGAGGAGCGAGCTGTTTGCTAGCAAAACGCGCAGCTACCTACGGCTTCATAAAGGTGCTCATGTGTCGGTGTTTTATTTATGAACTGTGTCGCTGCCTTCAAAAGCACTTTTAAAGTTCGGCGAGATCCCGAGCAGGCAAAACGTCTTCCTGCACTGTTAATCTGAGAAATTTATTATCTCATAAAGTAATTCAAAGTCCCCCATCTTAAATGAACAGCAGGTAAGTGCGTCCTCGGGGAACAGTCCTCCACCGGCCGACCTTTCTGCCTGTCTGTCCGCGCACTCTCCTCATTTTACTGTTTGCCAATCAACCCTATCAAAATATCTGGCGACATATTGAAGAAGTAATTGCCTTGTAGCAAAAATTGCACCTCTATGAAAAACTAGTGCCTACGTTTCCGATATACTGTAATATATAAGTAATCTTATGTATGTTGGTACATTAATATCTTTCTCACAAGGGAGCAAAAACAAAACATTTTATAAACATCAATGAAAAGGAAATTTGCATTTCACTTTCACCTCTTCATTTTAAAAGGAAACAATTCGCCCAATCTTACATGAGCGTTTCTCCAAGCTGTTCCCATGAGTCTTTGGGGTCCCGCAGCCTCGACTGAAGGTTTCTCAGGCCGAAGACAGTTTCTTGCCCTGCTTTGAAAATAAGGAGAAGGCCTTAAAGTACGGCCACGTCACCGGTGTTCAACTTGTTGTTGTTCTTGTTTCTCTTTTGTCTCGTTCCCACACTCAGATGTTGGTCTGTGGGGAAGCCGTGATGTGGCTCCAAGCGGTCTCGACGCTTCCCGGCCCAGCTGAGGGACCAGGAGGCTGGCCAGCCATCCTTCGCCGCTGGGGTCCGGATCGCTCTGCCGAGCGCTGCGCGGGCCACTGACCAGCGAGTGGGGTCCCAGGCGGCACACCGGCGCGCCATCAGCAGGAGGCAAAAGGTGAGCGTCCCAGTCACGTTGGGGAGGGGGGCTTTGCTGCTCAAGAGTGCGGTTAAATCGCTTGACCAGCCCGACACTCTGAGGGTGCAAGAGAGTCTCGAGGGTCTTCTGAGAGAGCATCCCTTCCAGGAGGGCGTCCACCACAGTCCCAGTGTTCCAGACTGGAAGGCCGTAGGCTGCCAGCCACTTTGTGAATAAACGGCCCCCTCAGTGATTCCCCGATCTTTACGAGGAAGCGTTGATGTGAACATCAATCCATTTCCTCTCCATGGGGGGGATTGTTGGACGTCTCTGTGGGGGCCCTTACATACCGTGCAGCAGTCGGAGCTGCAGCTTTAGTCGTTCGCTTCTCACCTCGGTTGGCCCCAGTTGAGCTTCTGTCGAGGGCGCCGGAGGTCCGTACACAGCCTGTACATAGTACCGGCTATGCCCCCCCCGCCCGCCTGCCACCTGATCTCCCCCGTGGCCGGCTCTCTCCGCCCCCCTCGGTACCACTCCATCACACAGCTGTGGAACCTGAAACACTGACATTAAAGGCAACATTTGTGCCCACATGTCCAGCGCTGCACAGTTCACAGCGGTGGGGTGGGGGGGCCCTTTGTCCTGGACTGCCCCCCTCCCACCCCTCTACTCACAATAGCTGCAACTCTCAGAGCAGCAGGGTCGGCGGTGGTCGAGCGCGTCGGCATTTCCCACTATGTTCATGGCCTGTGAACAACAGCTGCAGCTCTCATAAAGTTTCACTGTGACGTTTTCTTCTTCTCTATAATATGCTGCAAATTTGTACCTGTACCAGCTACTTAAGCAGCAATATTAGCCACCTGCTGAACCTCGGGACAGAGTGGTCAGC
>JAUESF010000074.1:8013509-8038671 GCA_032274765.1 Malacoctenus tetranemus | reverse complement strand
TCATGTCACATCTCTTTAAAAACAAAATTCTCCAAAACACCAAGTTTGAGTAAAGTTACTTCCCCGCACGGTTCCTCCAGCAGTTGTTCAACAAAACCAATAATTACTGTTGACACATGTGATACAAAAACAGTGAAACCGACTAATCCTGCCACGAGTCGCGCGCCGACCAGCCATTTGCCCACTAAATCGATCAGACATTAATTGCAAATATTCACCTCTGAGGATTTTGTGCTTAATTCAGGCCTATCTGCAGCAGTGATCCTCGCTGACAAGCGCAGTCATCACCGCTTTTTTTTTTTCCTCTCTATTTGCCGTCACCACAGAATAACAGATAAACAGCATTTTAATAAATGAAAGAGGGGATTTAAACTGTGGCGGTAGTGGGTGGACGGCTGATATAAGGATTATCAGCGTGACGTGTTGTGACAGAGAAATGAGTAAAGAGTTTGGAAATGTGTTAACACTTTGAACGGGGGTAAAAAATAATTAATCACAGATTAATAGCACTACCATGCCAAATGTGATGGCGCGATAAACGGAAATGAAGCAAATATAATGAAGCTGGAAGAACGGCTGCTTTTGATAATAAATCATTTGTAGAAATATGGGATTATGAGTGTTTTGCGAGGGGCGAAAAAAAAAGGCTTTGGAGTAAAATTAGACTTTTGACTTTGACCAAAATTTCCGTTGGACTTTAAAACATGGCGGTCCTTCCTTGTGTGCAGGAAAGGTGTCGGGTAAAGATTGCGCTCAAACGTGAATATTCATCGTCTGCGATGCTGCAGACGGCACGCGGTGCGTTGGCGTGAAGTGGCTGCGCGCACCTGTAAAAGCACCACACTAGCAAGAAGTAGAGGTGCACCAGAGGCGACGTCTCCCCCCGCCACCACGAAGCTTCGCCGCGCTCTCTACCAGAGCAATTAATGCGCGTCCTCTGATGCCGGCTGATCGTTCCGGGGCGGCTGCGGCACACTCCAACGATGAGCAAGCCGAGAGATTTTTCCTCCTCTCGTTGCGTCGCGGCACTCACGGCCCTGCGTGTGTTTGTAAAACCCAGCGTGAGGTAAATGATTTTCACATCAAGAGGAAGGATGTGAGGTATAAAGTGAAGAAAGCCCTTTCTAGGCGTGGTACTGGTTTCCTCAGATGCGAGTGGGATGTGCCTCTTGATGCAGTCCACTGTGTTTACATGCATGTTGTAGTCAAGTTCAACTTGTCTGAGGATACATGAGAGTCCAGATGAGAGTAGTGGTGTCGTTTTTAGTCAAAAGAAGCTGATCAAGTGGATGAAACGAGTGATGCACCGTCTGATTCTATGTTCAGTCTGTTCAGTTGTCTTTGGTCTGTTTGGCCTTCAGATTCCAGCTCGACTGAAACAGTGTGCGCGACTCACTGATCTACTTCAAAGTGGCCGCGCTGGATGTTTTCATCTGACTAGATCTGGTGACCATGAACAGGACTAATGAAGTCAAAAGGATACGACTGACAGAAGGACAATGTAACGCGTGTCTGTGGATGCAACTGAGCGAATCAATGAGCGAATCTATGTGCGTGTTTTTAAGGAAATGAGGGATGTTTCAGTGTAAATGTAAAGACTTACAGGGGAACTTCCCCTCCTACCAAGTCATTCCTCTGGAGTGAACTGTCTGCTTCATATTAATGGGACGGCACTTTTTTTTTATTTCTTGCCTCAGCCGCTTCCTGCCAGCTGCCAGTCTTCTACGCGATTAATTCAGATCCATTTGTGTTTGGAGCGCCGTGCTCGGGAAGGAGAGGGGGGGAAGACCCAACAGTGAGCGGCGGCGACGTCGTCTGACAATGACGCCTTTGAAGTCGCGGAGTCCTCTAAAATAATTATGAAAAGAAAGCAAAGAAAACACGGCGCTCATGCTGCTACATCGCCACGACGACGTGGGGTGAGCTCGATACGTTGATCTGCCGCAGGGCTATCTGCCTTCCTTCAGTGACTTTTAATTCTTCCTCAGTCAAAACCAAATCGCTCCGCTTGTAGCAGAGCCTAAGTTGATGTATACTGTAGGAAAATATCTATTAAAAAAGTGCCACTTTCCACTCTTACATCATTTCATACAAACACTTCTGTCAAGTTGTTCCCAGCTCTTCGTTTTTGGACCCACTGGACATCTCGGCAAAACGCTTCAAAACTTCTTTCAGCCGTCTGAGTTGGAGAAAACATGGTCGTGGCGCCAAATCGTGGAAACAAACCACTTGAATGAGATCACGTCATCACATTGTTTCTGGGCTGTTTTCGAAAACATCTGCTCAACAAATCTCCAAGTTTGGCGCCCCCTGCTGTGCAGGAGGCACAAGCTCTCGTATATGCGACGGCTCGAAAGTCACTCTGAGAGAACATTGAGAAATCCATCTTATTAGCCGACAAGCTTGTGTTACACGGAGTCATTTGCATCACAGATCCAGTGTGAATATGATGACTCACAATAGTATTATTGGTTTGGATGTTGCTGTTTTGTACCGACGCCCACACACACACACCCTGCGACAGTGATCTCTACTTGCTCCGTCTGCGTGTCGGTGCATTTTTACATGAGCGGAGGAAACTTTCAGTGTGTTTGTGTTTTTGTTGACTGAGAGAAGTTCGCAGTAGTTTTACTTGAGGATGCACAGCAGCCGCAGCAACATACTGCAAGAGAGGGAAAATTGACACATCAAGATTTTTTTGTAAAGAAGGTGCATCAGGGAGAAGATTTCCTTCAACAGGTCGTTGGACCCAAAGGACGTCCACATTGTGTTGAGGTGAGAGACTGAAAGTCGACATAACTTTGTTTGGCCTTGTAGGAATCGTGCTTCCAAACTTTTAGTCTGTCCTGCTCTCATCGACACGGTCACAACAAACCACAGATGTAAACGTGTATCTAAATACTGCGATCCTCACAATTGATCTAATAATGTATTCATTTGTGCAATTAATAACTGTTTATTTTCCACCCTAAAATGAATCAATGGTTTTCGTAAGTAGTTCTGAAAGGTGGCCTAAAAACCCCCATTTTGCAAAATTATGGGGGGGAAAAAAGCATAATAAGATTGTAAAAGCCGCTCTGAGGAGGAATCAAGGAGAGTTAATTGAGAAAAGCAATTTATTTAGCTGATTTAAAGCTTCATCGTGAATTTAATTACCGCTCACTGAATAATTTCCTCAAGTTTTTCTCATTTTAGACAAGCAAGGCCATAATTCTTAAAGTTAAACACAACATCATAGTTTTTTGAGGGGTTTTTTTCCCCCTCCGCCCTCTTTCGCACACAAAGCTCATTACCCAAAGCTTTCTCCTTCTTTCCCCCCTCCACTCGCTGGCTTACTTTATGTTTCTGCTCCACGGCTCATCTTGCTCACTGCAGCCAATTTAAAAGCAGACTAATCCTGGAGAGAATACTGTTGCTGCTTCCAGTTGCACTCCTGTGATTGATGTCTGGCAAGATCTAATCTAATGTGCAGCGTTTGTGTGATTGACACTACACAGGTGTGCTCCTTCAGAAGCCAGCGGATGCAAAAAGCACAAAGGAGGTGCCCCCCCCCCACCCCCCACCCCACCCCCCCCCCTCCTCCTTGTTGTCTGCTCGGAGATTAAACCCACTCGTCAGGTCTGCGGTACGATTGAGTGCTGCGCTGCCTGATTGCTTTTGAAATCAACGTGCAAATCAGCGGCTTGCTTGTCGGCCTTTATTTTTCCCTTGTTGTGATTTTATTTTTTTTTCTTTGACACAATATTTGCAGCGGCCTTGATTGGCCACGAGGGTGCAACTGTTTACTTGGTGTTTTGAAAAAGTTGTGAGAAAGCCCCAGTCAAAGACGGCTCGGCTACAAAAAACAGGGAGGCATTAAGTGGGACATGCAGCCGGAGGGTATCATTTTATAAGCAGATTGAGCCCACTGGGATTCAAAACAGCCAGCTGCTGCATACAACAAACCTCACAACACTCGCTCGGAGTTTAACCGCATGATGGAGGTTTTCTGTTTCATGTTTGCAAGACGCCACGTGCAAATTCAAATCCGTGCCTCGTCCACGCACATCCTGTCTTTATCTTGCATATAAGCGCACACGTTCAAATCCTTACACTGCAGTTTTCATGGATGAAGCGAATACATTTGTTTTAACTGGTTTCAGGGGTGTGAAACCGGGGGGATGCATGATTTAACCAATGACAGCTCTTCAGGAGGGTGGTGTCCTCTTGGTGTTTGTAGTTTCCTCTTTCGCCTCTCGTCGCTCCCCGATGCCACCGGGCACTGCTCCATCTGCTCTCGTCTACGAGGCCCGGCAGTGACACCGAGGAAGCACGAGCTCCGCTGGACTCGTCGCTCTGCTTTCCACCACTTGTCAGATCAGCTTAAATGCACAATCAGATCCCCCGGACCACCGCGGCCTCCGCCTCCGTCGGTGGGATGCACTGTATCAAGAACTTCCTGCAGCAGATAAACACCGTCCAGCAGCAGCAGCAACAACACGCGTCTTGTTGTTAACCTCTGTCAGGTGAAGCACACGTCTCATCAATCTCCCCCTCGTTTTAGGCCCACTTCCAGAGAACTACCTGGTTAAAGGCCTGTTTGACCCCCAAAACACACTTGCACAATTGCGCTACTTCAGCCCATCGCGACGAGATGATGTAATCTGCCATTTCGGGGTCAAGTTCTTCAACGTGACACCCCACTTTGTGGGGTTGCTTTTATAGGATCGAGCCTCTTGTTATTGTTGAAACTTGGCATTCAGCGTCCTGTGTTTGCATCCCGTGTTCCCGTCATCCTGACTCGCACTTGTCAGGGAGCGTTGTTTGTCTTCTGCCTCCAGGACTCCATCATTCACTTGACTTATCCATGTCTGGCTCCAGCAGAGTCCACAGTCACTCTGCTCACGAGTCATTACATTTGACAGAGGGGCCTTTTGTGACTCGCTGGGATGGACGACTTCTTTTTTATCAGCCTTAAAGTGTCCTAAGCTCGCTTCATAGATTGGTGCTGATAGCGTCCTACTAAGTAAGCAGTTATCAGTGTTAAAATGCTATAACTTCAATTACTGTATGTGTGTTTTGGCTTGCAATCAGATCAAGATGTAGTTTCAAATATTTGCTCAAAGAACTGAGCTCATTTTTTTTACTCGGGATGTGGAAGAAAAGCTCCAGGCTGCAGGTATTTTTGTAAAGTTTGCATGTTCTCCCTTTGCATTTGTTGGTTTCGTTCAGCTCCCTGTCACTTTCCAGTGACAAGCATGTTGGCTTTATCAGTGACTTCAGTTCGTCCATGAACGAAGTGACTTAAATGTCACTTAAGTCCTGTTTCAGCAGCTCAAGCCCCCTGAGAGTCTGACTTGGACAAATATGTGTAAAACAACATCCGATGGCTGTGAATGAGAAACTCTTGACTTGGCTTCACAAATGCAATCCAAACGTTACTTTGGAGCCAGAAAGTCGTGCGCGCTCACACTTTGGACCTCACGTCTCAGAGACTGTGCAGCTTTCTTCGGGTCTCAGCGACCACTGGGACTGTCGTCATTATTCTGTTAGAGCGCGTCCCAGTGCTTTGCTGCGAGCACCTGTACCGTTCAGGCAGTGTCACAGGACGGCTATCTTCGCGCCTTGCAACCGTGGCGTCGCTATATGTTAACATCTTCAAGAGGGAGCAACAGGGGGAACCCTTTGGTTTGCTTTGGTGTTTGTGATGCGTGATATTGGTGAAGTGCCCCATTTCATGCTCGAACTAATGAAGAATTACTGTTTCGTAATTCCTCTCGAGTTTAGAAAACTGAGGTGGAGGATTTTTTTTTGGGTGTGTGTGAGAGTTTCAAGACTTTTAACTGTCAAATAACAGAGTTCACTTTGCGGTGAGCACAGTTTGACACAGTTTTCTTATGCCCTGGCCTGTGCACGGAACATAACGTCTGCACTTGTATTGCTCGTGCTCTATCCATCAGGTGCTTGGACTTTTGGACTATCTTTGCCATTGGCGGCTCTAACGGGGTCCTGAGAGCGCATGGCCATGAGAAAAATACAAGTCAGCATCAACAGTTATACAAAGTAAAGCTCTAAAGTTACTGAATATTTTTTATTTAGCTTCAACTGCTCCTAAATGGCGCCCAGAGGTATTATGTAAGACAGAATTCAATGGAGTTCAAAACCAAGAAATGTTTATGTATTGATTCTGGACCTGAGTGTTGCAGCAGTTATCAAAGTTGAGTACAGATGCTCATGTTGGCCGAGCCACGGCCTAAACTTTTGTCTGAAGGAATGTTTGTTCCACACGTTTATATTTGTGTACAACACACAGGCTGCGTGAGGCCGCGTGGAGCCGCTGTGCAGGGCGCGTTTCATGCAGACCAGAGCAGCACCACAGCAGGAGAAGACTGCAGTGAAGACTGGCTCCACTGATAACAGCTCAAAGGTGCTGCAGGTTCACAATAGCAGCCTTGAGAGGATTATATTGGAACACACACACGCGCGGGCGCATGCACACACACACACACACACACGAGATAGAGCTTCGTTGTCTGAGACTGTTTTCGTCCGTGCTCATTTTGCCCATTCGGATGTTCCCCCTGCAGCTCCGCTGTAAACAACCGCTTTTTCCTTTTTCCTTCTGAAATTTCTCTTATTACTCAAAAAATAATAGCAATAAAAAAAGAAAACACTTCAGCTTTCCCCCCCCTTTTTTCCCAAACATGCAGTGCTGGGAAAAAAAAAAAAGTTTGACACATGCTGAACTCTCAGTGTGATAACTGTCTTCTCCAACAAGTCAGATTGAACATTTAAGCCTTCATTTTTGGTTCTCTTCCCTGCGCGTTGCTCCTCTCCGTGCCCTCAAGCTGGTGAGGTATCTCTCTCCATTGTCACTCATCTTGATGAGTTGCCTCAAAACAGGATCTAGCCCGGGGCTGAGGTAGCCAGTATCTGTACAGACAGTTGTTAAAGAGAGCCGAGGAACATGTGAGATGATGTTTATTTTCTGTATTTTTCTCCCCGTGCTGCAGTGGTTTTTGCTTGCCCTTGTCGGTCCCACTGATACAAGCTGTTATTTTTTTTGTGCTCTTTAAGGCTGAACATGAGTGCACTTGATATTTTAATTGAATGCATTTGTTTGGTGCGTCACTGGGGCTCCGCATACTTCTTTTCAGCCGGGAGTTATATATGCATTAACCTGACTTAATGGGATCTTGGGGCATAACTTACAGTGGTGGGTCACATCTGCTTAAGGCTGCTTCGACTCGGACTGAAACGCTTCTTGTCATCTGTGGTCCCCACCGCTGTATTATCAGTGTAAATCCTGTTAGTGAACATGCATACAGGGCCCCGAATGATGATTTAATCCTACAGTAAGTGTTTCTGGATGATGCTGGGAGCCCCGGTGTGAATGCTAAATGAACTCTCAGTGCTATCTGAAATCAAGCTCCATGCCAAACATCCATGTGGCAAGACTGTGTTTCCACACACTCACCAGAATATGAGTATTAGGGCAGATGCTGCGAGTGTGTCCATGAATAATACACGGCATTTCTAATGACTCCTGTGCTCCTGGCTGGAGAGCTGCGTGTGCTGCAGTGGGCGGTCTCCTGTTCCAACACAGGAATCGTACAGATTTTTCTTTTAAAAGCTTTGCAGTGTCGTCTGACTGCGACAACAACAACAAAAGTCACAGAAAAAACAATGCTGGTATATAAATGCGCAGGAAATAGCAGCCACCTGCACACAAGCTCAATGTAACTGTACATACAGTATGTCTGTGCAGCCATGTTCTTTGTCCTGATGCTTCTCGTGAGCAACGACGCGCTGCTATGTTGTCGCTTTGTTCATTAAATAGACGATGCAAGTGGCCGCGGTCTATGTCTGTGTGGTCTCTCTGCTGCTGCCACGTTTTCCCGCAGTACGTTTGATCTCTTTTCGTCTGGACTCATAATCGGCCAGGAAACGCACTAAATTATGCACGAAAAAAAAAAAAAGAAAAGCAGAGACCGGACAGAAGGGCTTCATCTGTATTTGTCTGAGTACCTCCGAAAGGCACAGAATAGGCCACAGTCGGAGAGTTAGAGCCCTGAAGCTAAGAACGCTGTCTGACCAGGGGAGCGAGAGGAAAACGTAAGCATCATTGTTTCCTGTACAGAAGCACCTTCCTGTACTGAGCGTTTTTGTCTTGACAAGTCGACTTTGTTGAGATTTGTGTGGCCGCACGGCTGAACTCAGTGAGTTTATGTCTCTGCTTTTGCGCCTCTTTCTCTGCGTGAACAGCAGTGAGGACGAACCGGTGCAGGACAGAGAGGGAGCGGATGAAAGGGAAGTGGTCGCTTCCACTTTGATGTCTCTCGGTGCCGAGTTTTCTTCCTCGTCCCACTATTTCCGCCTTCTTCGTGCTGTTTTCGTGCAGCACCACTCCCGCTCAAACAGCTGTTTGTAAATGTGCGTCGCATTCCAGGAGGTTTTGGTCCACTTTCATTGGAGGTGTTTGTGGTGTTTGGTGTTTGCAGACCAAAGAGGAAAAACTTGGGACATTTTTTTCCTGAACACATCACAACTTTCAACTCATGTCCAAGAAGTTTTGTCTTTAAATGTCACTTATGGCAAAGCACATAGAGATGAATATTACATTCTCCTCTTCTCATGATGTTCTCAAAGCCAACCTGCTGGGAGGCAGAGCCTTCTGAGAGTCCTAATGGCTACAAGAAGGAAGCTCCTACACACGCACACACAGACACACACAGATATATTCTTTTATTTAGAGTGTTTAATGTATAAAGAGGTGAGAGACTTAAAGGGGTTCAAACAATTCTATTTAGTACATCAAATCCATTATGCTAATAATTTTATTTTGCCCTTTTTGAACAGACTGTTTCATTTTAGCTCATCAGTGCGTTTCCACGGCGACGTGAAATGATCTATAATGATCTTTTATCTATCGTGAGTTGGTGAAAACAGTCAGCCATTGCCGTGGCAACAGTTGTTTGGTCAGACTGACCTTGTGACTAACCCGTCTCAGCGATAGTTTCAGGGCGGCAGGGATGAACAAGTGAAGTGAAATGCGCTCGGCAGCTCCATCATCCTGTGCGTTTCGAGGGCGGTCGTGACCAAGTGGTTTGTGAGACAGCCTTGTCCCAACCTGCCCCGTCATCTCTGTGGGGCCTTGAGAAAGGACCTGACTTCTCTCCATCCACTGTGCTGTGTAGCTACGTGTAGTGAGGGCTAACTGTGAAATTTGTGCGTGCATAATGACCCTAAAGTTAAATCTGATTCAACCGCGATGTTCTTCGATATATCAGGAGTTTATGAAACCCGAGAGCTTGTTAGAGATTCCGCATCATTCATTTTTTATGTCAGTCCACGATAACTTTTCACTCGCTGAACGATCGCGTCTGAGTCGCATTGAATGAAACCACGGAAATATTCTAATGCAGCAAAGCACCTCGTTGTTTTGTTGTTAAACCGGGGGAAAGCTTTAAACACCGAAACAGGAGATGAAACAAAATGTCAGGACTCTAATGACATTTTTGGAGATGGCGTTTGTAGCCAGGAATATTAACCCTGATGAGAGCAGTGGGAAATACGACGACATTAGCATTAATATCTTTCACTATCGGCCTCCTGACGTTGATGAGTTCTCACAAAAAAAAAAAAAAACGCAGTGCTTTTTTTTTTTGCACGACTCGATTTCAAACAATAAAATCTCATTAGAGATGCAACAAATGGTCTTGAAAAATGTCTTTTTTTTTTAGCTTTCACAGAATACAACTGCCATTAAATGACAACTGTATTGTATGGGAAAATGGTCGATGTAGCAGGAGGACATTTTACTCTAAATCGCTGTCAGGGAATAGGGAGACATTCATCTGATTTGTATTTAGAGTCGCTCTGATTTTGTGTGTTTTGGCAGATTTGATTATATTATCCTCCCCCCCAGTGATAGGCGCTCCTTTTGAATGCATACCAAAAGGACTAATGGCTCCAACTGATTTACTCAACGTGGGCAGAATGAAGGTGAGATGGGCTGCGCGGCTCGTTTCTGGCGGATTTAATGGAACGTTATGGTGAGAGAAAATCGCTTTTGGCCATTCCCTTCATCTCCCTTATTGCCACTGAGCCATGTATTACCTCATTATAATATACATGTGATTTTGTTTATGATTTCCGGAGGTGTACATGTCGATGATGCAATCCGCAGCACCTTCGGATCTTCATGGCAAATCTCTCAGAGAGAAAAAAAAGGCTCAAGGTCTCCGCAGAGAGAAGGTATCAGCTGCAGTCCATTATAGACACAACCAGTTTATCCCTGCAGGACATTTGGAAGGTGCGTTGTTCTCGGAAAAAGCGAGACGCGGAACGCAGAAAATCACTAACACAATGGCGATATGATCGTAACGTTATGGCCCCGGAAAGGCAGGAGAAGCAGTCGGCAGCTTTTGGCAACATGGAGAGGAGCCTGAATTAAAAGCATGCGTTGTCCGTCGAGTGTGCGTCTCTGCACTGTTACACCAGGCACCTCCGCCACATAATTCACAACGCTGAATGCAGACATGTTAATAGTTCAGTTTACCGTTGCGTTATGTAAATTACTACTCCTGAGAGGATTGAAGCTTGCTTTGTTTTGTGACACTGACAAATCGAGCATTTGAAACTAACAAACTCAAATTTAATCTGCAGGATTACTGAAAGGTGGAGACAATCAAAAGTCACCGTTTACTATGAGCAACTCGCCACACACACACACAAAAAAACTATTCAAACAGAGAAAAGTCTTCCACTCCTCAAAACTCACCGAGAACGTAAAAATAATCCAGAATTATTCTTCTGCATCGTCGATCTTTAAAGCCCGACACCGTCTCTCTCTCTCGACTGGTTGTTTGTCATTGTCCCAGATAACATTTCATTTTTGCACAAACACAAATGACTTTTTTTCTCACAACGATGTCATGATGCAAACCTCACACATGGCTCGGCCTATTGACTCAGCCTGTTGAAGTATTTCTCGAGTAAATCAGATATTTTGCGGAAGAAGGCCGTCAGAAACATCCATACGTCTCGCTTATAATGAAGGAAAAACTGAGACCGTCGCAAACGCAGGTAGAATACTGCTGCTTAAGATGTTTGCACAGGATCAGCATCAGTCCTGTGCTTCACAGTGCCGATTCATTCATTACTGACCTTTCTTACTCTGTCTCCTTTGTAAGAAAACAGAACCATCAGTCTTTATGACGGCAGGGCATTTTTTGAGAAACACTGGATGAGATCCGTCGAACTGTACCGCGACGGCTTCGTGCTAGAGCTGGCATTAACAAGAGTCCAGATAGCCAACCCTTATCTTGTTGTGGAGTTGCTATCGGCTGAATAACAGACTGAGTTCTCGAACACACAATGTAAGAGAATGGCAACACTGTGACACTTTTAATGCCTGTTTGTCACTTATGAACAATGACGCTGCCACAACAAGATCTAATCTAAGAGTGTGAAAATCCACAGTCTTGCTGCGATGCTGCATGTTGCGTTTGATGAATGATTATTGTTGAGTGCGAGATCTGATATGACAACTCGAAGTAACTACCTTTGTTTGCTGTGGCTGTACGAAGGGAACCAGCATTTATCAGTATTCACTGAATAAAAGGACGACTCTCATTGGACCGGGCTTCCCTCTGCTTCCTATTCTTCAGTGCAGTTCAACTCAGGACATCACTGGGGTTCAGGTTCATCATGCAGGTTCTAATTCAGTGTTTGGCATTGAATTATAATGCAAACATGCACTGCACATGACCTCGGTCTTAATTATCAGACTGGACACAAACACAACCTGTTTACAAAGGACTGTTTTGTCATTTATTAATTGTTATTATATATGAAGCAAATGCAACACGTGGTTCTTTGTGTGACTGGACTCCAAGAAAGTAACTATAAAATACAACAGCACTTTGAAGACATTTTAAGATTGTCTAAAGTTAAGCTCACAGATAACTATCCATTGTTTTTGTTATCTCATCATTTACATTAACCTGATTTATCATTAAATTAAATGAAACCAAAAAGAATTAAACATTTTTTTTTCATTTTATATTGTTTTTGCAAATGAATATTCAATAATAAATGTAAACAATTTAAACGTGGTGAGATGTTTCAGTGCTCATTGGTGTAAAAGTATATTTAAATTCCATTGGACATAATATTGAGAGCACAGCTGATAAAAAAAAATAAAGTAAACTCAAACAGAGGCTGCACAGAAGTAAACAACACTGTGACCTTGCTGTGGGAAAAAAACAAGAAAAAACCTGAAGATTGCAGGTTTTTTCTGCTTTCCAATAAGAAAGAAAACGCTTCCATTACCACAGTGTGGATCTTTCCCACATGGATTTTTTTCGAGTTATGTAGTTCAAGGAAAATTCAAGGTCAAAAACGATGAAAAACCCCGAGACCATCTTCTATTGCTGCTTGCTGTCAATATTATTTGTTGCGTGCCACATCCAAACCGAGCTGACAGTGGCTAATTTGAGAGCTGGTTGTGGTGGATTAGCATGAATTAGGAAAGTCCGATAAATGTCGTCGCTTTGCTCGGCTAATACGAGACGCCCTTGAAAGGCCGGGGATGTATTCGTCTGCTGTTGTTGCCGCAGCATGATACTGGATCATCACCGTTGGTCGTTTCGAGCATTAGCATTTCAGCGCCGACGTGTTTGTCAGCTGGTGTTCGTGTCTGTGGCTTTAAATTTGCAGACGTGTTTTTTGTGTTTTCCTGTTTGGAGAAATTTTTTGCATGTTTTAAGTCGGACTACAAAAGGTTTGGCCATCCATTCGAAGGTTAAAAGTGTGCCGACATGCATGTAGCCTGGGGGAAGTTTTAAATGATGCACCGCTTTTGTCCGGACCGATTTGCCATTATACCTGAAACACACACCCGAACTTCGCCTCAGAGCTGTGTGGTGTTGTAGCTGCCGGATGTCGAGTAGTTTTTTAACAAGTAATACTTGATAGAAACGGCCGATCACTCTCTGAATTCTCAGAATTAGTGTACAAAATTAGTGTCGTTTAAGAAAAATACACGTTTGCCTGTAAAACGTTAAAAATAACAAAAGCTGAAAGTAGGAGTTGATGTCACAGACTGATCCTGAAAAACAAACATTTTTGTAGTGCTTGTTACTTTGTGCTGTTTTAGTATAAAATAGTATTTTTTTCCCCAGTTTCCCAGACATTTCCGTGAAAGCAGAAGTGTTCTCGTGATATTGTCGAGCTGTTTAACCTTGGAGGTGTGTTTGCGTCCTGGCTCCCGTCCAGCTCCTTCCCACCACCCTCGCTCATCTTCCTGTCAGTTCCTCAGCGGTACACGTGTTGCTGCACAGCTGCACCAGTCTCTTCCGAAAGGTGTGCGCGCGCGCCAGTGACGGATCTTTTTCCCCCCGTATTACCTAAAAGTTAATTACCCAGTCGTCAGTTCCAGCAGCTTTATTTCACCAAGGACAGCTTTACTTAATTGACAAGTAACCAAAGATTTCAGTCTAAATCTGTCTTTTATCAAAGAAGCTTTTCCTGATGAGGAGATTAAACAAAAACAAGATTCAGTTTAACTGTTTAATTTTTAACAAGGCATGTTGCAGGTACATGAAAACAACTCTTCCTGATTCTTCCTGTATCAGCGCTGTGTGTTCAGTGGGTTTGAGTGTGCCTCATGGGACGGTTTCGTTCAACCTCTTTTCTTTGTTCCTGTTGGTGCCTTTTTAGTTTTTTCTCAGCTCAAGTCGACACAGTTTTCGAAGCACTTCCGTTTTCAGGACCTAGGTTACAGCAGAACTGAATCGAGTGGACAAAGTGAATTTGACACAGTCAATGTGGCATCAAGTGAGAACTTTTGTTGTTCGTGTGGTTGAAACTTTTGTTTCATCTGTTTGTTTTTTTTGCCTTTCCACTCGTCACTAAATCCAACAACTGGTGGGCATAAAAGAATAATCCGACCATTTCCTGCACGTCGCCTCGTGACAAGCAAAACAAACCGGCGGCACCTTGACGTTGGGTCAAAGTTTCTGTTGATGGAATAAAAAGCCAGCACCTGTCCTCCAAACGCCTGCTCTTAGTGTTGCCATCCTTTCATATCCAGCACCATCTCACTTTTACGGGTCCGTCACCTCACCACCTCCCATTCTTCCACCATAAATACTGGAACCACATGTGAGCGGCGTTATAATGAAATGTAACTTAGGATTGTGATAGGAATGCCCTTTGGGGCCATTATGAAAGTCCTTCTAAAGCTAATTATTTTGTGGACATTGCGGGAAATGTTCAATTTAAATCATAGTTATAATAAAGTTATTCACTGAGGTTACGTTCAGGGGTGGGAGTGTACCAGATTAGAATTATATTGAAACTCGCAGCGAATCGTTCCTGTCCTTGTGGGGAAAGCGAGAGGGAGACCTCTGAATCAAGTGTGATTTATGCTAACTAATTGAGTCCCTCTGTATTGTAAAAGAGGACGTGCTGGGCTCGGCAGCAATGGCTCAATTGTGGGGCTGTAGCTAATGGAGGAAAATAGGCTCCATGTTAAGGTGCAATGAAATCAGGGTTTTTTTTTTTTTTTTAACTCTGCACGATACTTCCGTCTGTGTTGCTGGTTACTGGCTTGTTACGGTCAGTTTCTCTGTGTTGGACTTTGCTGGGTCACTAAAGTGGAAGTTAAGCTGCAAAAGATCCTTTTATCGTCAGTCTTAATCTCGTGTGTGTCGTTGTGTCCAAAGAAGAGAGGTTTCAGTGTACAAACATACGGCTGGGTCAGAGACACGGAATAAAAGGCTTCTTGTAATTCCTATTTTACATTTTGCATACAAGTGAATTATAATGGTGGCTTTTATAAATCTAATAGTAAACCATAACGTTTTCCCTCCTTTTTCTGGGCCTTTTTTCACTTTGCTTTATTCCACCCGAGTGGTATGTAATCAGTTTTTACTCTGTCTGTCTTTTTTCTTTGTAATTCTTAGTTTCAGCCCTCTTTACTTACCTCATTATTCCCCCAACGTTGCCGCCATTATCGCTTCCTCTTTTGTCTTGTCTTTGCTCTCCTCTTAATCCGGGGGGGGGAGTTCAGGCAGCCTTTCTTTCAAGGAGTGGCTGTGCGCATCTGTTGCACACAGACTGATACGGTATAGATTACAGAGGCCCCGGTTGGACGCCTGAATGTCACGGGAGGGAAATGAGCTGAAGAGGAACTTATAACCTCGTTTAAACCATAAATGTGCGGGTGTCGGGTTTGGTGGTTTCTGATATAAATTTCAGTTTAGTGCTACAGGACAATTGCTTTACCAGTATCTACAGAGATAGAGATTGGTTTATTTTTCATATATCTCGTGTCCTCTTAAGGCCCTGAAAGGTTTTTTTCCCCATTAAATGAAGGAGTTTGTTACAGGCCACAGCTGAAAGTTTGTGAGACAGCTCTGCCTTTCTTTTAATGGTCCACTCGCACTCGTTAGAGCAGACCGGAGTGCACGTTTGGTGTGCAATGACTTTCAAATCAGATGTCTCTTTTTAGTATGGTTACCCTCACACCAGCATCTGTGTCTCGTGAATGAATGAACTAATCATGCAGAGGGTCACGTTTCCATGACGACTATATGTGATGAGGAATGGTCACGTCTGCTTAATTGTAGACGGGAGAACAGCCTGAAACTACGAACAATACAGGAGGAAAACAATGTTGCTCTGCTCTCTGTTGTTTGGGTGTTTGACTCCGAATGAAACAGTCGAGGGTTTGGGATGAAGCGCGGCGGCAGTTTTGGAGGAATGTGCAGACACACTTCCCGTCCCGAATGTCGATATCTCAACGCCGACGGACATTAGACACGATGCGGTCGTTCCACATTCACGTGCGGCTGTTTTTCATGCGCCTGTTTTTCACTCCGAGGTCACATCGCAGAACGGGGCTGCAGCTGTTCAGAGACCACCAGTGTGCTCCAGGTGCTGCTGGTTCAGTGTGTGTGTGTGTGTGAGAGCGGCTCACACACACCATCGCTCGGACCAAAAACGCTGAACTCGGTCGACCCAGAACGCGGCCGACATCAGAGCGTCACTGTTTCGTTCGTTTCCATTCGCAGGCGAATCGGTGGGAGCGATCGACGTCGGTCTGAATCCTGACACAGAGGATCTGTTGTCGGGCTTTTGAACACCTGGCTTCTCGACCAGCCCTTGAAACTCCAAGTCTTTTATTTGCTAAGCATCTGTAGAAAGTGGTAAAACAAAGTCTGTGTCTACAGACAACATACTCTAATAATGAATGAGGTTAGGCTAGTTTACTCCCACTTCTCTTGGCAAATGATCCATCTATCCAAGAGTGTACTCTCCCAGTTTCAGGCTGTCTTCTCTCTCTGTTCATGTCTGTCTCTATTTAAATTGCCCACGGTTGACTTGATTTATGCATTACTGCTGGCGGATCCAGGGTTCCTCCACTTCAACTATGATGTCGTTTTTTGGTTTCAAACACATTTTAATAATGTTACATTTGCTGACAAAAAAAAAGCTTTGACTTTATTCATCCAACGGTAGAATTACAATCTCGTATTCTCACCTTGAAGGATTATGGACTGCCATTCGCTCCCTTTACACTCCTAATGCTTCACGCAGAAACACTGAATGCAAAATGTCACAGTATAGTGCACCCACCGGCTCCACACCTACTATTAATTTTGTCCCATCTTATTTACAATTTTCCCCCTGTAAAGTCTAATTTGCATGCAGGTGCTAAAGCAAACAAAAGAAGAGGTGGAGGGAAAAAAACAAAAGAATGAGGAGAAGGAGTCCTCACCTGCAGTGTGCACTCCTGTTTTATTTATGAAGGCTCTGCCAGGCACGATGGAGACAAATTACCTTTTAACAATGTGAAATAGAATTTTGTTTACAAGGCTGCGCTTCTCCCCTGCTTTTTCAAATGAGATTTTTCACAGCCTCCTCATTTGTATCTCGCAGCATTATCGTCTCAATCTTTCAAAACCAATCAGTCCCGAGAAAAAGACAGAAAAAAAAGAGAAGGATGAATCGCTGCTGTTCATAAAACAACCCATTAGGTGCATTTATGAATTCACACCGCATCAGCCACAGACTCCCTCCCTCCCTTCTCCCCTCAGTCTCCCCCCTATTCCCCTTCAAACCACCCCTCACTTAAGTCATTTCGGTGACATATCCTCCCTGTTTTTTATTGAAAGCCCCGTACAGTGTGTGCCATGGAAAAGTGGGCCTCTTTGTGGGGCCGCAGTCGCAAAGACTTGGGGAAGTGCTGACACGATCTGCATCGAGGCGAGAGGCAATGAGAGGACAGTGGAAACCCACTCGACAGAAACACGGGCTGAATCAGTGCGTCGCAAAGCTGCGGTAAACAGCCATTTCTAAGCTTTGGAGCCATTTCATAGATTACCAGCATGTGATGTGAGGTGAACCAAGCAGCACGTATAAAGCTTTTGTTTGCACAAAAACGGTGAGAGCTCCAAGCAGACAAAGCCAAGACCTGTTAAAGCCTCTACTTCACCACAGTCTACTTGGCCTACATGTGACTCAAGTGACTATTGTCGCTTTTGTTTTATTCTGTTTCAGATTGTGCAGTTGCGGTTGGTGACACTGACACCATGACTAAGATTCATACAGAGAAAACAGTGGGTGTTTTCATCGCCCTTTATTCTGCACACATACAGTACATTAACACAAACATAGACTGCTAGTCCACATTTATCCCGACTGTCCAAACTCGTGTATTTCACCATCATACAGGGCAATAAGATGGTTAAATGTGTTGTATTCCTTCGAGATAACTGTTGTTATAATAGGAGGAAAAGCACATTTATCGTCATTTTCATTTGCTAGCCGTTTATTAGCATTTTTTCATCACTATTATGTGGCTGTGCCTTTAAGAAAATTGAATTTCAAAATAATTAGATTCCAAATATATGTTTGTATCGTCATCTTCTTTAATGACGTTATCTCATAAGAAAGAAGCTAATGTTTCTTCAGAACAGTGGCTCCACAGGACACTTTTCGCTGACACTGACAAATTGATTAGAAATTAAAAGCGACACCAATTGATTTCGGTTTTGATTCACGCTTGTGAAGAATCGCAGCAAACTTCAGTTCTGTTCAAACTTCTATTGATTGCAGCAGCAACGCCCGCTCAACTTAAGTACGTTTTCATCTCAGGAGCTTACAGAGTGAAAGGTCGTGTGACCTGTGAAACGAATCAAGACCTTGATCCAACGGACGAACATGGTGGGCTTTGTAAGAACAATGGTTAAATTGAAGTGGGTAGCCTGCATTTTGTATTATAAGGATAAATTTAGGCATGGAGAGTAAAGTTCACTTGCTTTGCATAAGCAGAGAGGAGAGGACTGTGCATCCTGTGTGCTGTAGCTGCTGCATGTAGCTTAAAGGCATCTCCAATCATTGTCAAGCACTTGAGTTTCTCAAGCTTCTTATGTGCATTAACATTAAGAAATAAAATCTATCTCGAACCCCAATGAGCAACATGTTTTGATAATGTGTTGAAGTCATATTGAGGCTAACTAATGTCGACACGTCTGAACCCCTCCACGTGCCAACTGATCCAGGGCCTTCATGGACATTAATGGCCCGGGACCCCGATGCAGCCGCCGGTCTCTATACCACTGATCCGAACTGTGACTGCTTTGTGCAACTTTGATTTGATTGAAACTTGTGGCTGTTTAATCTGAATTATTTACAGTCCGAGCACCGGCTGCCAGGCTGCTCTGTCGGAGCACAGAAAGAGCTGACGGAACAGCACTACGGCCACGTCCGGACCAGCCCTCGTCATTAGTCTACTTACTGTAGGAGGAATGAACCTTTACAAGTCAGAGAGAGGGCGCGACGGCGTTCTTTATCATCCAACAAAGAGCTTCTCGATGATTTTTCCCCCGTGAAAGTGCACGCAGCACGAATTCAACTGCCTCTTCTCTCTGTCTGTCAGCAAAGAGGAGATAACATGTGGTTTCTTCGCCATCATGCGCTAATGTGCTCACTATAGCACTGCCAAACTGACTGTGCTGGATAGAACATCAAGATGGAAGAGGTGGCCATAAACAGCCCCCCCTCCCCTCCCTCTCCGAGCAGTGGAATAGTGCTGATGGACAAAATGAAAAAGCTGAAAACATGGCTTTCTGTTTAGCCTTGTTGGAGTCAGCAGAGACACGAGGTTGCAGAGGTAAATTGAGGTCATCAAACAATACAGCGAATATTGCACTTTGCTTTGTTGCCCAAGTGGGCCGGGTGATTGATACGTTGTTGGTGGAGTCCCCTCTGCTGTGTCGCCGGCGTGAGGTGCCGGCACACAAACGTAAAGCGTCGTGGCAAATCCGGAAGGCAACCCACAGAATGAGTTTTGGCTAATATGGCGGCAGATATTCAGCGAAGGCACCATCTGGGACTGGCACATGAGGAAATGCCTATATTGAATCACATCAGAGGATATTTCTGCTCATGAAGCTCAAAGCAAAAAGAAAATTTGTGGCATTTCTGCTTTTTTGATGTCACTTGTTTTTTTTCCAACTTCAGCGAGTTGATCTTTACAAAGCTTTACAGTGACGACAAAAACTCTCAACACGTTTCTGATTTTCTTCATTTTGGCGACGATGATCATCACACCTGCATGATGATGATGCTTTAGTGACACCTTACGACTCGGTGGAATTCTGCTGTCACCTTGCTGTTAACAAAAGTTTCCCAACGCTGAATATAAAAACTAATGAAAGGCCTTTGGGCGGTGATATGAACAGAAATACCAGTCTGGCTCGGTCCTGTCTTTAGGCGTGAGCTATTCAGACACACAGACAAACCAGCACTCCCAGAAACATGCCTCCCTGCCTCTCCCACACACTCTGTCCACAACCTACTGGTCACCTTTCGGACACCCAGCTCTCACACTAACTCCAAGGCCCAAGTTTTACCACACTGAGCATTTTGCAATGTATGTGTGAGGCTGTCTGTGTAGTCGGAGTACTAATTTCTTTGGGTAGTTTATGTATAAATATCCTAAAGTCTTTGAGATGACCCCTGTGACCCGTCTCAGTCATGGGTCACATGACAAGATGCTTATTGAAAAAAAAAAAGAAGTAGAAAACTTTGACAGTTTTCGTGCTTTTTTTTGTGAGTTCGGCTCTGCAGCTGACTCAGAGTTCACTTTATTGATTAGACGACTACCAACTCTTAGACCCCGGTTGGCTCTTTTTGGTGGGACTCACCTCAGGGTCCACCAAATCTCTCCGGCAGCCTCAGGTTGCGTACGGCCGTTTTGACATCGAGCTGTTTACGTCGCGATAACTGAATCACTTTGTCTCGAGAGCTGCCATTGGGATGCAGATGTAAAGTGATTTGTAAGATTATCCTAAGGTTCCCAAAAAAACTGAGAACTGAACTTGTGTTCCTTAAATTGAAAAAATAAAGAAAATCAACCGTTATCTGGAAGTGAAGCTTAATGAGTGCTTGTTTTTATAGACTGTGAATCTGTCATTCAGCGCAGCTCTGGGGATTAGCTGTGCTTTGTATGGAAATACAGATGCGCTCCGTGAATGCCGACAACCAGGGATTATGGACCGGTCCAACTTGAATTTGTGTTCAGCAGAGCATGTTATACATGAGTTTTCTGTATGAAACTACTATAGCAAAAGCCTTAAATACCATATTAATCTTTTGACAGCCCAAAGATTTCACCGGGCTGTGACTGGCATGTATTTTTGCAGTTGCTATGGAAACATTTGGTCTACTTTGCTTTTTAAACTGACACTGTCAGAGCGGTTCAGATAATCCTCCCTTCAAGGAGAGGGCACACGTGAAATGAATGACTGCCTCTTGTCATGTAATGTCATTTTGCAGAGGGACTTTATAGAATATCTGACATGAAAAGAAGTGAGTCTCACAATACTGCTGCTGCTGCTGCTCAGTAATTGTTTTATACCTCTGTAACCCCCCCTACCCCCACCTCCCTTTATGTATGAACAAATTATGTCCTTCTGACCATATAATAAAAGGCAGAATTGAAAATGACATAAACCGTGCTATTCCCTTGATTGTATTCAGAGCAAACTCACACTCACACGCAGGTATAGATTGTATTTTTCACTAGCGTCTCTTTTCCCTCTGTTTCTCGACCTCTGCGCTCTTTCGCCTCCTTCGCCGTGCTGCAGTGTAGTCACCGACTGAATCAGAATGGAGACGAGATGCATCTCCTCGGCCCTCTCTGCCACCAGAGAGCGCCGTGTTTGTGCTGCTGCCTCGCCTCAGCCTAAAAGTTGAAAGTCTATCCCCCATCATTCCCTCCAGTCAGTAACAAAGCACAGAAACACATTAATGATGGTACCAGAAACAAATTCAGTACCTTGAATAGAGAGAGAGAGAAACAGAGAGAGATGTCTGTGGTGAGTGAGCATTAAAGCATTAGTGAGCATTTAAACTACATTTATTAAAGCTTCTCTCCAGTTTGAAATGCACGTGACCTTCACCTATTTATGTTTGAATGGACGCATAAAAAAACGTGAAACACACTGAGTGAGTCCACGGCACTCTAACAAAAAATGTGTAAACTACACTGAGCAGTAGAACTCTCGGCCCTGTGACAGGCGAAGTGAATCGCTTTATCATGGCACCATTTTAGTGGACCGGATGTTTTTAGTCGGCAGCATTTTGTCCCGTAAAAGCTCGGAACAATGAACGTGCCAAATTGTGACGGCGAGACAAAGGGTCCTCAAACGTTTTTACACAGAGTACAGCTTCAGAAAACACTTGGCTCTCCGAGTACCACCATGATGACCGATATTAACCCGGTACTGCAATGCGCCCGAGTATTCAGATGCATCAATGAACAGTTCGATAATGAGGCAGGATTTCTTACATGAACGTAACAGGATCGTTTATATTTGATGGTATTCCATGTTTTAATTCATCTTATCTATATTTCATTCAGTGATCCCTTTGCGCACCGTTAGCGGAATCCCAAGTATCACTCGTGGTACTTCGTACCACACTCTGAGAAAATCTGGCGAGACGACTGGCCCGAAGCGTTTCCAACTGGTCTCACGTGGTCAGTCGAAATGTTGAACCAGTGGGAGGGTCACTGGCGGTCGGGACTCGGTGCATGGAGGGGAACCAAGTCTGTGTGAAGTCCAGGAGCCCTTGTCGGTTCTGACGGGAACTTAATCGGTGGGTGGTCATATTGTTGTGGTTCATCGGTGTACCCTTTGTACTTCGTAAAAGAATAAGCGACCAAAAGTAGGTTGCAGGTGTTGAATGCACGCTGGGCCCTTTTCTGTTCAAACAAAAGTGCATTTCAGTCATTTTCTTGGCTCAAGTGTGATTACCATATGAAGAGGAGCCTCTTTTCAAGGCAGCTGAAATTGGGATTTCATAAGGTTGTTTTTTTTCTGCCAATGAAGACTTCAAAGCGGAGATTCACTTCGTTTGCCAGTTTGTTACTGCGCTTGTTTCCTCTCAAGTTTAAGGTAACGAAAATTAAATCAGGCGACTCTTTCTCTATTGTTTCAAGGGATTTTTTGGAGACAGTGAAGTCATTTCTGAACAGCTGACACAAGCAGCAAACCAAAGCCTTGTTCCCGTTTATACAAAACCACAGACACGTACTCCAGATTGCGTTGGGCCGTCACAAACCTTTCATGCAACCATATATTGGATTCTAGCTAAAGTCATGTGAGAGATAAATGACAACACATTGAAAAAACAACCCCTTCTTATCACAGTGTGGTGAGTTTCAAGCCTAAACCTGCAGCCATGTCGGCTCTGTTATATTAGGTTATGGATTTCTATCCACATCACATCAAGTGATTTGGACAAACAAAAAGTCCACAGAAATCGAAGGACACTGGCAAGCGTCCGCCGCAGTGTCCTCCGAGGGTGACCCGGACTTCTTTCCTTACGTCAATAGTTTGAATATTTGAACCATCACCATCACTATTCTCCTCTGTCACCCACGGTGGGAACCACAGATAGATATGCTGGTCTTTTTTTATGTCTCGCTAAAATAAGCTATTCAGAGCCCCCAAAATCCCACATTTATTTCTATCCGAGTCAAGACGTCCACTGGTCTGATGTTCATTATGGGTTTTTTTGGGGGTTTTTTTAACAGAAGGTGAAGGTCTAATTAAAGCAGTCTTCTCTGAATAGCTAATTTTCTGATGTGTCTTTCACTTGAACCTTCAGAAATATGTCTGTCTGCTCCAATCGCAGCTGCTGCAATTTAGCAATTTCCGAGGCCACAATCTCCGGTGGACTTTACTGCAGCCGAGGGGAACTCTCTGGCTTCCTCTTTCCTTCCAACCCCCCCCCTGGAAGGCCGGTCACATCACAGCGTTTAATGGATTTTGCTCTTGAAAAAAAGATTTCCTGGTTGGACTTGACTGATCTTTATATCTCACAGTAGTACAGTTCAAGCACTCCCCTTTGCTTGAGTCGTTCACGAAGCATAAGGACTTCAGCAGTTGTTAGACAAGGCCGTCGGTTCAAAACATCATGACTCATGATGCAAAAGAGCAGAAATAAAACCCATTCATGGTAAAAGTTTTTCAATATTAATTTCAGCCGAAGAAAACATTGGATTTCCTGTTTGAGCTATTGGTGACTGGACAAGTCACTGTTCAAGCTAGCTGCAACTATTGGCTTTGAATTTTTATTCCATGTATTCTCATCTCTGCCAAGTTTCATGGAGCTGGGAAGCATCTGAAGGTTCTAGCAAGCCGACCCTCCAGGTCCAGTAGAAAAGGCCATGAAAAGCGAAACCAGATGGTGTTTTTTTTTTTCTTTTTTCAGTGAATTAAATTTTGAAACACCTCAGAGCATGTGAGCACGCTCCCTAATCTCTGGCATATCCCAAGTGGGTCACGGACCTCAGGTTGGAAACCACTGCCGAGGAGGAAAAGAGTATAAACTGTTGCATCAGCAATTTCTCACAAACCCAGCTGAGAATCAGTGAGACTCTTAATCCAAGATGAAAGAACAGCTCTCTTTCAGTGGCCTAAACGTATGTAATAAGTTTACGTAACAAACAACCTTTTCACCTTCCCTCCTACACTCGCGCCTTCAGTTTAACTCTTTCACCACGCTTCCACCCCGTCCAACGCGGCAATTAGGCCTCTCAAAGTTGCATGAAGCTGCGGCAAAGTTTGGTTTAATCTCTCTTGATCAAAGTCTTATCATTTCTTTAATTAGCCCCACAGGTGCACGCGGGTTATAGATGAGAGCAGATTTAATAAAAGCATGCGGGCTCTACGCATGCACACACACCCACACAACTGCCATGTTGCTGCCTGTTTTGGAAATCCGAGCTTGCATTGGATTCCTTCTCCCGAGTGCTTGTTAGCAACTGCAGTCAGGCTGACTTACTGTGAGGTCAATATGACGCTGAATGTGCCTTTGCCGTAATCTTCCACTGGCTGATGGTGCTGCATTGATTGGACCGATTTCGTGAGTCACATGCTTGCCCCCACAGCTGCGGGATCCATACTGGGTTAAGAGTTTTGTCAGGAAATCGAGGGGCGTACAGTTGTGAGATGGATGGAGGGCGGCTGAAATCTTATCAGCTTTTGTCTATTTTTTTTTTTCTTCTTCAAATTTTTAATCCAGAAAACTCAAAGCAATTCGAGCATAGCTTATGCAGCTCATTTAAAACCTTGGCCGATCACTCTTCCAGCCGTCAACTGGAGTCAAAATCAATAGTCGGACCACAAGTTGGTGGCAAGCAACCTTGAAAAATAATGGCAGCTCTGAGGTGAGAGATCAATGCGAAGGCTCGTCACTGCAGTGTCGCCAGTTCCGAGCCTTCATAAGGCAAACACTTTTATTTTTCCTCCAAACGCTCATACACTCCTTGTCCAATGTTCTCTTGCAGAGATGGTGTGTCCCCCTATGGTCTGCCTAACTTTACAAGAGTGTGTGTACGTATTCTCTGGGCGGGTTATGTTTTGGGGCATTGCAGCCAAAGTCCAAAAATAAAAGGAAAGTCTTTCCTGTGTGTTATACCACTTTATTGTTGTTGTTGTTGTTGTTGTCGTCGTCGTCGTCGTTGTCATTTTCTTTGATGAAACACCCACTTGCACATATGGCTTCCAGTGGACGCTTATACAACTTACGAATGCTCGATGTGTTTTTGTGAGGGCCTGTTCACACATCAGTCGTCACCCAGGTTGACAGCATTAGC
>JAUESF010000074.1:7965873-7979801 GCA_032274765.1 Malacoctenus tetranemus | reverse complement strand
ATTTGTAGTTTGTCCCCATGTATGAAACATATTTTTGCCACCTTTCTTTGAAAAGTTCACTCTCAAAGTAGCAACCAGTGCCAGTGAAAATGACTTTCTCCTCACAGATCATACATGCTCCACCTGCAAGGGTAAACTATACCAAAGATTATTTGGAGAACAAACAAAAAAGCACAACAAACAACGCGGCCTCTATGCGTCTTTCTGCACGGCTCCAATATGCGACTGGAGACGGAGAGCTCAAACAAACCTCGCCCGCCTCGACTTTGAGTTAAGAAGGGAAAAAAAAAACTGTCAAGTTATTTTCAGTTGAATATGTTTGGGTTTTTTTTTTGATTGCAGGCAGACTGTCCTGGCATCCAAACATAGCTGAAAAAAGAAAGGAAATATTTCAAACGTGCACTGCACCAAATGTCGCATTCAGGTTTGGGAATTATTCTAGCCCTTTTTAGTTGACTTTAGAAATGAATAAATGCCAAACCCGCATAGAAACCATTTATCTAAATGTGCGAGTGTTTTTTTTTTTTTTCCGTAAAGTCACTTCAGCAGGGTCACAATAGAACATTTATATTCAGACGACTGTGTAAAGTGGATGCAAACTATCCACTTGATTACGAGAGATGCATTCACAGCATCATTTGTTTGTTCAGCACACATCAAAGCTGAATTAATTCTAAGAAATGGAAAAGTGGAGTCTAAATAATCCGTTCAGGCAGCCCTTTGTGCATTTATTTCAATAACTATAATGTCACAACAAACGGATACCTCTCCACATCTTGTAACATCCAATCAGTTATCACGGTTGTGCTAATTGAAATTTGTGTGCTACAAGTAACTGTTTAAGCGTCCAATCCTTGTTTTGTGTATTGCAACTCAGTTAGTATAATTTCATGCTTTAGAGAGTTATGACGGAGGATTGGCAGCCCTCCAGAGAGCCCCTAAAGTGCTGCGTCTGTTTTAAAAAGCTGTGAGGTCATTGGGAGTGCAAAGAAACTTTATATTTCATCATTGAGGATTTGACTTTAAAGGTTTTAGCTGTTGCATTAAGTCTCTGATTGAAAAAAAATCAAAAATTCTTGCTTTCAACTCTCAAATGCTTTTGTCATGAAATATTTGCTTTGTTTTCAAGCCCTTTTGTACAGTAATTTCAGAGGAGCCACTTTCACATGGCTTTATCTAAAACTGTTTCTCAGAGAAACCAAATCACGTTATCAGAGAAGAAAATCTGCTCCTATAACTCAAGTAGAATAGAACTATAAACTTTGTTCGTACTGCCCACAAATACGATTTCTCTTCCCGACTCTGATCCTGAAACTCCCCTGTCCACTCTCCTGTTGGGGACGTGGCAACATCCTCCCCACCCCCAGACTTGCAACTCAGATGTTGGTGTGTTTTATTTGAAGACGAGGGCAAACTGTTGTTTACCGTTTCCAATCAATGTTTTTTCTGAGTCCAAAACCACTGATATTTATGATGAGTTTATACAGCAATTTTACTCTGATCTCCAACATAGGCAGATCACAGCAAACATGGGCCTCATCATCAGCAGAGTATATGTATACGTATCAGTGCCTGCACAGAATGTACAAAACTCAAATTAAAAGCTGCTTACATTTGAGTTTCATCTTGTGTCGGATTGCAGTTTAATTAGATTTCATTACGAGTACTTTCCCGTCAACCCCTTGAAACCCTCCAAGCTCATTATAGATTTTCCCTTTGCTTGATCAATGATATTAATCTTTAAAATTGCTTTTACTTTCTTCACATCTCTTGCATTTATATTTTGTGGCCTCGCAAACTTCAAAGTATCAGCACATTTTTAACTTGATGTTGTTCAGGGTCATGCGCGATTGCTGCCTGTTGTCCCTGTGCTGTTTTCTCTTTCTGAGGTGATGCATTCTTTTCTCCTCGAAACCTATTGTTGTACTTTGGACGGCTGACAAATGGGCCTGGCGTCAACTTCAGATTAAAGCAGAAACTCGTTCAATTTATTCTGCTAGATTGTTGCTAATTGAATTTTTTTTTGCATTCATTTATAGGTGGTTGGGTGGTTAGGCACCGATATACACAGTAAATCTCCAAAACAACAAACATAAGCACAGATTATTACTTTTGTTTCACACTTCAGTGCGTTTCTGAACAGACTCGTCATGGAATGTCACAGAGGAAAAACAACGAAACCAAATGCAGCCTGCTGATTGAAGAAAGTGACATGGCTCGGCTCGAGTGCGATCATGGGCGCCTATAGGAATGCAGTTTTATTCCATCGCTTCAAATCCCTCTCGGTCTCTTTGTGCTGGACCGTGTCAGTGATAAAGGGGCAGCCATTACTCCCCCCCGGGCTGCTAGACAGAAGTAGCTGACTGACAGGACAGCTAGTAGGCAGAGCTATAGCTCAGTTGTGACTGGCTAGCCAGTTAACTGATTAAAAAATGTGCTGAGTTTATGGCCCGGAGGTTAGACGGCCGGCGTACTCTGGGGGGGTCGGCTGTGGTTTCGTGCCAACAGAAGCTGTATTTGAGATGCCAGACGGACACAAACATAGTTATATGCTGTATACATTATGTACAGTGAGATTACTGGTGCATTACATGTAGTTCTGAGTAACCGCATGTTTGCGTATTGATGGTTCTCACTTGGTTGTCAAGTTTTTTTTAGTGTTTTGGCTTCCACATGGAGATGCAGTGAGGGCGTTTCAGCATTTGTGCGTATTTGTGTGTTTTTTTTGGGTGCAAAGCAACACCAATCTGACTTTTGAGATAATGCTTCTACTTCAATACGTGTTCATTTCAGGGCAGTGCCTTTGTCTCTTCTTGTGACTGTAAAAAAAAAAGGAAATTGTCTGTACAGACAAGAAGTAAATAGACCAACCACTTGTTCGATCAGAAACTGACAGTTTTAAAAACGAATGCAATGTATTTGTATTTAACCTCTTTTCTTTTTTTTTCTTCGAGGTTTCAGCGTAGGCTGGATGCCTTTTTTTTTTTCAAACCTATTTAACTTAATAACTAACTCCAGAAAAGAAACTTCAGCTGTTTCATAGATTTATTTTGAGGTGACGGGCTCTGTCAGCAGTAAGAAAAAGCAAACATATCTATCTCAGCAAGGCACCAAATTGGATTGGACCATGCCAAGTCTGTCTCAGGCGACGAGCCAACATGGAGCAGAGGCAGGGCTTCTGGGCTGTTGGGTTGGAGCAATCAAAAAACAAGAGACAATGGAGAGAAAACACGAACAAAAACGGACAAAGTTTAAACATGAAAAGATACAACAAAAAAAATCAACATGACCATTGCTGTTTTCACAGCACCATGAGAGCAATAACCGGCTCAATTGTGGATACTTTATCGTCAAGCTGCTTCCTACTCTGTTGTGCTGTACTTCACAGTGTGGCCGCAATTTTCCATTTCTGTCAGTCTCCGCTCTAATTTCTGTCTTTTCCTAACACACACACACGCGCGCACACACACACACTAAGTATTTTGGGAAGGCGTCCAGCTGCCGTGGTGAGAGTGACTAATGACCCCTTTCACAGCACAAACACCACATAATCAGAGATGCTGAGGATCTGTGTCTGCCCGCTGTCCTGTCTGAGTAATTACGCCAGGGACTCAATTAATCTACTACCCAACAATCAACCCAGCTGTACGGACTTGTTGCCTGCTGTTGTGGCCCCGGTGTCTCGGTTCACAGATGAGCGTGTCAACTCTTTGTCTGTGCTGTTCTACTTAAGAAGAACCAGCTGCCGTTATTAAAGTAAAAAACCCCTCATTTTGAGATTTCTTCTGAAGAACGAGCAACCTTTGACCAACGTTGGTGTCACATCTGTGTCTGAACACCTAATTAGATGCAAATCTGGGAGTCTGCTCATTTCCTCCTTCACTGCAGAAACTTGTTTATTGAACTGAAAACCTGTGGAGTTTCCTTTAAGCACAAGATTCATCATCTTTGCTTTCGAAGGTAAAGCTGGTGTGAGTCTCGGCGACTGAGGAAGCGTTGTCACGCATTGTGACCTTGATTTACACAGGAACAGATTTCAAAGCATTTATTTTCTTTTGTAAAAACAAATGTTAGAAACAGAAGCTCCTCATCATTAAGTTTTTCAAATGAAAATGAAAAAGAAAATGTACATTCAGTTAATAAATGAAAGAGTAAAATACTGCATGTCATGTCTACAGGCTACAAATTTTGCTTCAGCGAGTTTGTGAAATGTTCTGTGAAGTTTTTCCTCTTGACGCTATAACTTGTCATGTAGTCGAGTGTGCGCTTGCGACACTGCTTGCTTGTACAAAGACTAACGCTGTCTTTATCTCCACCATCCATGCTGTCTGCGAAACTTGGCACTGAAGTGATGAGGCACATTTCCACAACACCCAGTGCTCTCTAATTAGTGGGCCAAATAATGGACAAAAACTGAAAAAAGCCGTTGCTCTGCGTTTCATCCTTCAAAAGTCCTCCGAGAGCCTCCCGTGGTTCGTCTTGATGATGCTCCGAGGGGAATCGTACATCCATGATGATGACTGAAGGAATCCCTTGTTTACAGAGGCGAGAAGAGGGTCAGGCATAAATTAGCAGTGAAGAAAACACTGTTCCCGAATCCCAGCAACGTTTCCTGCCCAGTTCATTTCTTTTCTTGTCACCTTCACGTTGAACGTTTTTCTTTTATTTACTACCCAATTGAGGTAATTTATTAACAGATCTTTCCTTTAGTGTGCCTTCATTCCCCTCTTTCCGTACCTCAAGCAAGAGTTCAAATACTCAATATAACTCTATGTTAGTGCCACCACAAATCTACAGTTGTGTTTGACAGGGCTTGAATGAAAGTTATTTGAATATATATTAGGTCAGTGACTCAACTAGAGCCAGTTGCTCCTCATAAATTTCATCATGCGGTAGAAATTACTCCGATTTTATTCACTTATTTCTCAAATGACAGAGAATTGTGAGCCTGCTGGGTCATTCTTAAACCTCAGAACCATCACTGGCAAGGCATTTATGTCAACAGTCTGATTTATCACTAACATCTACTCTTTTAATGGGAGGATTTACCTGTACGGTTAGTACAACGTGTCGTCCTCTCATTCACAGCTTTGTGATTCTTTCTCTCGTCTCACCCTGTGAAGTGTCCTTGGCCAAGATACCGAACCCCAAGTTGCTCCTGATGATGGCGAGCACCTGACATGAGGGTTGTCATCATTAGTGTGTTTTTGTGTGTGGAAATGAGCGACTGTGATGAATCGAGTAAAGTCAGTTCAGACTGGCCAAGTGGTAAAAGGAGCCATCCGATGATGGAAAGTGGTTCGAAATGTCTGGCTGCTCAAGGCACTGTTTGTTTTTTTTTTCGAGCCATAGCTGTCCTTTTAAAGAAATCTGAATAATTCAATCTTGTTGTGACTGAAGGCAAAGAGAAGCTGCACGCAATTGCTTTGGAATCAATATTTGGCTCATATGGCTTGAAAATTAACATGACGGATGTCTGAAAGTAAACATCATCTTTCTGATCCTTCTTTTGCAAACGTGAAGAAAAGTGTTTGAGTGCTACATTCTATTGCATTGTAATGCCTTTATTCGCTTTAGTTTTCTGAGGTTAAAGCAGGTGATGACGTGCATCAATACTGTTGAAAAATGTAGCAACCTCAATACATTTACAGAGAAACTGTCTCAATACATGAATATTCCCATGAGTTATACGCCATAGCCGAGTTATAATGTTGTTAATGTTTTTTTTCCACACTCAGGCCGACTCTGTCATATTGTTTATTTTACCATGCAAATGATTCTTTCATAGTCCCTATCAATGAATGACGGTCTTTTCAATGTATGTTAAGTCTGCAACGACCGCGTTTCTATAGCACCAATAATGTCATTACTGGCATCAGACCCCCTACAATATCCACAATGAGTTGTCCTAATTTATTCAGAGTGGCAAAGAGTGGTGC
The DNA here is from genome assembly GCA_032274765.1 of Malacoctenus tetranemus. Classification (NCBI taxonomy): domain Eukaryota; kingdom Metazoa; phylum Chordata; class Actinopteri; order Blenniiformes; family Labrisomidae; genus Malacoctenus; species Malacoctenus tetranemus. The sequence continues at coordinate 7,973,862 of JAUESF010000074.1, read as the reverse complement.
TAATCAATGAATGAATGAAACCTGTAATTACACATTCAGAAATAGGATGATTTCTTCATTGTCTTGGAACACAGGATTGGTGGATGAGCAGTTTTGTTTAGTAATAGTTTTATTTGATAATGAGCCCTCATTAACTGCCTTCTCATTTGATCCTGAAGCTTTTTTGCACATATTGTGAAGAAGCAGTGTTTTGCTCGAGCTGTCACACTGCAGACATGCTTTGTAATCTCTGAATTGTGGCACAGCAGCACACCAAATTGCAATTAGTGCAATTACTGTCTGCTTATACAGTATTTGTGAGACTCTGCCTCCATTTTTGATTTTTTTTTTTTTAAAGTAGTGAGACAAATTTCTGGGTCTCAGTGCGCGAACAGTTCGCTCTTCTTCCAACACAATGAATCAATCTGTAGAGGGATTCAGGGTCAACTCCATTTGCGACTGATTTACGGTGTGGCAGGTATTTGTACCCAGATGTGAATGATCTACATTACTGGAGTTGTTATGAAGACCTTTTTCTTTGGCAGCCAAATGCAGCTCCAGCCGCCCTTTTGCTTTGCAGTATGCAAATTGCTTTGGCCTGGACAACAGCCGCTGTCCGCGAGTCTCATCCAGAACAGGAAATTATGTGAGCACATTCGCCTGAGGAGTGTGATTAAAAGGGAGTATGAGTTCAGAATATGAAGTACTACTTCATTTATCTACAAGTGCTTTAAAAATGATACAAAAGGTTAAAACTCAGACAGTGTCTTCCAAAAACACTTCTTCCTCCAACAATATCACAGAATTTATTGTTTAAAATCCATTGAGTTGCCTTTTAAATTGCAGTATTTGAAATCTTGTCAGTTTCACTCAGTGAATCAGCGTTTTATAGAAAATACAGTTTCACCCGAGAATTTCCTAATCCTACTTTCGTCAATTAAATGACTTGTATAGAATTTTGCCTGCAAAGACATTCGCCCATTGTCAGCTTGGATCGGCTCAAGCGGTGCCTGTGACACTTAAAGACCAGCAGTTAAGGTGAGAGAGAGAGAGACAGCGTAGAGAAATGTTGCGATTGAAAATTGTGGATGTAAGGAGAGATCATCAAAACAATAAAAAAAAAACAGTCAACCACCAAATTGTCACTGAAAGTGAGTCTGTATGAGTTTGGTTTTATGTGTCCTTTAAGAATGACATCAATGTAAGACCGCCTGTAAACAAACAGGGTTTAACACTGGCTTTCATCATAAAGGTATGATGCTGAGATACTGAAGCTGGTTCGTGACACAGTTTGAGATCTTTGCCCCAGAAACCAACATGAACTGATGAATTTGGTTGGTTGGGTCTTTATTTCATATGTAGTTCATACGCTCCAGTCTGGTTTGTGCTGTATTAGGAGCAGTTTGGTTGCACTAACAACTGGAATCAAGGTTGACAGAATACCAGAACTGTTCATATTTACAGTTTTTTTCAAATTTATTTATTTATTTCGATTTCCTTCAGTTGACATTTGGTTAACTTAATATTTTTAGGTTAATTTTCCTTCTGATAATCATGTTTGAGAATCTGCACATTGGACTTTGCTGCTGTTGCAGTTGATCCTGTGCTTTTAGTCCTACTACAGATGGACCAGACCGAGTTGAGCGAGTAAACAAATTATTCTGTGGAATATTTAATGGCAAGTAAATAATCAGGCTCAAGAAATTGTCTGGCTTCCCTCAGTGAGACCCAGACTGTGCCACTCAACTCCGTAGTCAACATGATATTTAATGCAAATGTCCAGCACAGCCGAGGGCTGAGTGATATTACCGCGCTCTTGGAGGTGCGAATGAGGTCCCCTTGTGACATGCTGTCAGTCTCTTAGTGAAGTTATCAAGCTGGTGGTTGTACTTCACTGCTTTGGCTTCTTTTTCGGTCGAATCTTTCTGCTTGATAAAATTCCCATTGTCTTATGTTCTAAAGAAACAGGCCCTTTTGAAATGGGTGAACTGAAGGAACAAGATAGCTGCTCGACAGCAACATTTTATTAAACATATCAGTTTTTTTCAGCCACAAAAAACTGTCCAATAAACACCCTCTTATGCACCATATCCTACTCTGTTTGTTTACTGCATATTTTTATCCAGCTTTTCATCAAATAAGCTTCGTGTACACTTAAATATTGGCTCTGGCCTTTTTGAATTTTACAGTTTTCCTCCCAAAATAGCAAAAGCGCTGCTCAAGCTGATAAAAGAAGTTTAACCAATAGAGTGTGACTCTTGAAGATGACGGGACATAATCACACTAAGCCCACTCACGCTTGTGTCAAAGAGGAATGCTTCTTTTCACTGACAAATGTTGAAGAACAGTCTGGCAGAAAACTCGTGAAGCTGAGAAGGAGAAAGTTTCTTCTTTTTGAATGTCGACAGGCAACAAACGACTGATCTAAACTCTGATGATGACGCGGAGAAACCAGCTGCTTCCCGATGGCATGAAATACTAGAGGACACATTTTTCTAACCTGTGGGTAAAAACAGAGCACTCTATTTTCATTTTTTCATACATCCATTTTCTTCAGATTTATTTCATGTATTCAGCAAATTTCACAAAATGTAGAATATGGCGTCGAATTATTCTTAACCCAGGGACCACATACAGTCCAGAAAAATGTCAGATGGGCCTGACCAGTGAAAACAATGCATATTAACTAATGAACAACTTCAAAATGATCTCAGTTTGAACGCTAATAGTGACACTCAATCTATGAATGAAATTTCTTTAAAACAAACTAAAAACAAAAATTTGAAGTTATTTCTTTTATTTTTTAAAACTTAGTCTTGCGTGGTCATCATTTGGGTCAGCTTTTGCCTGCAGGTGACTTGTTTGACACCTCTGTGTTAGAAACCCAGCTGCCATTGGAAGGTGCGGAACATTATCAGCAAACTGAAGGAGGTAAAGTTTAATACAGTGAAAAATAAATCTCATTTTGTTCAATTTAATTTGTAAAAATTCATTAAAAGATATCCTGGCAAATGTCCTCCGGATCTCTTTGAGTCTGCACATTAATTTCTCATTGTTGTTCAAATAAATCAGGCTGGTGAGGTCACTTTAATCCAATCCTAATGTGCCAGAAATAGCAGTCTCCCCAGACTTTTTGTATTAAGCTTAGTGACACAGGCATTCCACAAAGAGAGAGTGAAGCTTTTCTCGAGGATACAACTCTGCTTGGTTGAGCCTTTGTTTTTCAGAGCAGATTGCGTATTGTTGAGAGGTGCAGATTGGATGGTGTCGGGTGAGGAGGTAAACAGAGCAGGGATTAATGACTTTAGAGCACTTGGTGCTGGCTTGGCCCTCCACCAGCTGGTGAATGGGAGCATTCAGGAGCTCTCCGACAACCTCTGCCTATTGTGCTCAGTTTTTGTGATGGCACACTTGTGGGATTGGACACTGTACCCCCAGTTTGTTACGTCACCCCTGCTGAACTTGACGTTTCTATCCTGATCCAGCTTGTTATTCGGGCCGGAGGTTCATTCAGTGTGGTGAAACCGCATCCCTCGGTAAGGCATGTGGAAGTTGTTCAGGGTTTTCGCTGCAGCGCGTCTTAAGGGAGATGCTGCTTGGCTGTCTGAAGAGGCCTTCCAGATGGTGTAACTGTGAGAGTACCTCAATCAATGTTCCTCCCATAAGCACCGAGCTCGAAGAGATGTTTGGCAGCCAGGGGGGTTAATGAGCACCACCCCAGGATGGTTATGTTACTCTCATTACTTTGTCAAGGTTAGGGAAAGATCACCCTGGTGGTAAGTAGAAAAACTCCACCATGACTTGTACAAATCACAGACTGATTATCTGCTCTAATCTGCGAGTGCATTCCTCTGCTGACCCCAACGAGAGTTCTTGTGTTGCCTGAATTTAATGAGACTGAGGTTATAAACTGTGGACTGCTTGTGTCGAAGTCCTGCACTTCGATGCCCACCGGTGACCCAGACATCATTGCGTTAGCTTGGTAGATAACAGCAGCAATCCCATGCCCAGAAATAAGATATTTCTTTGTTTGTCTGAAGAGAAATCTTAAGCTGGCATGCACAGAAGTCTTACCAATGTTGCTTCATCTCACTGCAGCTTCTGTTGTTGAGCTCGTTCTTTTGGCCTCAGTTTGCCCTCAAATGGTTTTTAATTGGTTCAAGTTCACTTGGCAAATACAGTGCAAAATTAGGTTCAAGGTAATAAAAGCACTTTTACAGCACATTTTCCCACTTTTGTTTTTGTTGTATTCACCCACCCACCCATTCGCCTACACACCAGTGGTGCAGACAGCCAGGCAACATACACACATACTGTTGGGAGGACATCAGGGTTCAGTGTCTTGCCTAAGGATACTTACGCACATAGAGAAGTGATTATGAGATGTAGTTTCATTTACTAAAATATAACTTTCAGTAAATGATCTAATGTTTTTCCAAAAGGAATAGCATGTCTTATGTTCACTATCTTGTGCATAATCCTTTTTTTTCATTGTGAACTCGACCACACAGATGGTTTCACAGCCATGACCCGTCTCATTCTTTATGACCAGTAAACATACAAGATTCATCACGTTGTCAATTCTTGTTGAACTTTTTTCAATGTTAGAAACAGTCATTAATTGGAAATATTGCCCTATCTACACATCTCCATGACCTCTGGCCATAGTGCTCCTGCTACAGACGAATGTAGATAGTACACTTGATTGAATATATATATATATATATGATCTGTGATTGAAAATGCAAATGTGTTTAGTGAAATCACTCAAGATAAACAATTGGATGTTGAATTTAAACTCACACCCAGCTGATGGAGATCTGTACCTCAGAGTGAGTTCATCCTTGAGGAGTATTTGCACTTGATCTCGTTCTGGTTTTGATTTAATATCCTCCCTTTCCTTTTTATATTCATTTACTTGCTGTGAGCAGATTAACCAGGGGCGAGCAGAGGGTTTGCAGTTCTACCTGGCACTGAGTCATTCTTCCTGCCATTAGCACAGTTGGTGGGTTTTTAAATTCCCTCACAGTATTTATGATGTCTGTCGCCATTGAGGACAGGAAATCATGAGTCAGATGAGAACTAAACTAATCAGTGGAGTGAAGAGGGAGGGTGGGTTCGAAGAAGAGGAAGAAAAAAAAAAGAATCAATGTTGTTGCAGAAAATGAGATTCTTCTGAAAGCTTTGGAGAGTTGGGCTTACCCCAAATCATGAATCACTGGTTAATTAAGCTCTCAGTGAAAGAATTTATTTGCACAAAAATAAATCATTTCCTCTATTGAGATGAAGATGGCCAGATGAAAAAGCAATCTCCTGTATTTCAGTGCAGCTTAACTTTTGCATGCCAAGGCCCTAAATTGATATTCATCTCAGATCCGTGTAAGAGACCAAATCAGACTGCAGCTCTGCACTTTTGTCACTGTCTAATTAGCGAGCAATTGACTCGTCCTCTGCAACATGCACCTCAGAATGACATCACACAGGCCTGAGTGAAGGAAGCTTTCATTTGGAAATATGACTTATGTGTTGTAAGACTTCAAATCACCTGATTTTGTTTATTTGGAATTTGAATTGTGCAAAGTTGCTTTTCAAATATGTTGCTGCTTCTTCTAAAACCTTTTTCAACTTTTCATATGGTGTCAATAACGTTTTAATAAAATTAGGGTTAAAACAACAAAGACAAATGTTTCTCTTATACAACTGGAAGGAATGTACAGTAAACGGGATATAATGACCCATCCGACAATATGAAGGACAATATACAGGTTTATGCCAAACAGGGTCTATTTGCGGAGGTACTGCACATCAAAACGTTGCTGCAATTCTACAAGTTATTGAAATATTAAGGCCTGTCTACATTATGAACCATTTTTCGTGCCATGGTTTTCTGTTCTTTCTTCTGTAGCTGTCAAAAAGTTCAAAGCTAATTAGGAGGTCAGCTCTCTCTCTCTGAGATCCCTCCACAGAGCTGCTCTGTGAAGTCGTCTTTTTTATAGCATCTTTGGGGGAAGAAGGGGGAGTTAATTAAACTTTTGTGTAGGAGCAGCCCAAAGACAAAGCAGAGATATCAGAAACAAATAATCATATGTGTGTTTTATGATTAAACATAACATGCATTCTAAAGTCATAAACAATGTCAGAAAGATGAATCACATAAGTCATAAAAAAAGGACAATTCTAAAAATGACAAAAAAATTCAAGGAGTTATCGCAGCATGGCGAACATCACCCCATTCTCTGCATTTGAAATCTCTACAACATCTGTGAACAGATACAAGATTTGACTTTTTCCACAAAGACCTTCCATCAAAACAGCCTGTCCATAATCGGTGCATAAGTGAGCGAGGATGTCTTAAATCAGGTGCTATTTTAAAAACTTTCTTTCATCTGATTTACATCTAATTCAAGAAATTAGAAAAAAGGACTTTTTCCAAAAATTCAACATAAAGTAGCACATTAAAGGAAAGCACTCTGAAAGGTTTGGAGCCTTACATCTTCTAGGAGTTGTCTGATATTAAGATGCATTGCCACGGCTCGCGATGCACCGCCTTGTTTTATGTGGGGAAAAAAATTGACGTAAAGTAACAATACAAAAAAGGAGCAAACCCGAGTGACTAGCTGGCCGAGTCGGGTTAAATATTACAAAAGGAAAAAGACAGGCATTAGGGCCTGATGGATAGGAAGAGAAAAGATGTTACCACTGAGCAGTGGCAGCTTCACTCCTCTGCCAGTCGGCTACATGCAGTCTATTTGACGGGCACAAGCTCCTCCTGTTTTTACAAGCCGAGACTGTGCACAAGCCGGGATTGGAATCGTAATATATCCATTAAATGAGAGCTTTTAGTCTCCTAAAACACTCTACAACAGAAATAAAAGTTAAATGGCTTTTTGCTTAGTACTTTCTAATCCGCACTGTTCACCTCCGCTCTGATTTGATCTATGCACACTTGTGAAAATGCTGCTGCGTCAGCCTTTGTAAGAAAAGGAATCATTAAACAAATCTCTGGGCTTGAAATTGCATTCAAAGTTTTACGTTGTTGTAAAAGTGAAACAAATGAAAAGACAACGGTAAACAAGGAATTGCAAATCAGTAAGTGCCCCTTGAATCTCCCTTTTGTCCCGCCCATTCTTTGTTGAGAGTTTTGTTCTGTGATTTTACAAGACGCTATCCTGCATTTTTTGAGAATTCTCATTTTTAGGCCTAAGTTTAGTCTCGCACTTAATTTAGTGTCAGTCTCCGTTTTGGTAAAGTCGTTCCCCATAAAGCGCGTTGCTTCACTCCACCTCAACAAGGCCAGGCCAGTACTTTCATAGCTGGAAAAACGTAACTCGGATTTTTCCTGCCTTAGTTGTCATGTAACAGAGCTCTGGTGCACTGCCAAAATGTTCAAGCTTCACATCTGTTTTACAAACCTAGAAAAAGAACAAACTAGAATTTCTTTGAGAAAATTTGAAGACTAGTTTTCCCAAGAAACTTTTCCTGACTTTAGTTCGCCTCACGCAAGCTGTGAGATTTGCAGGTTTCAATTTGCACATCTCTGCCAGCTCCCCCTCACAGAGGCTATCGTAATTATGCAAGCTAATCATAGCGGGCTTTCATGGCACTCGTGATGCAAACAGCTTTTCAATCAAATAACCGTTTGCACCCTTGTGTTAACTCTGTTTCAGAAATTCCTCCCTTTTCTGTAAATATTTGCCAATACACTTTCTAGATTTACTTTATATTTGCCAAACAATCTTGGCATCTCTCTAAGTTTCCATATCTTGCAGAGATTCCTCAGCATTTTGGTGGAAATTTCTCCTTTAGTTGAAATTCAGTCCAAGTTTTTTTGTTAAAAGAATGTTAATTTCATTTAGTTTTCAACATGAGAAATACACATACTCAAAAAAACCATACAGCAAGGCCCCAGCAAAAAGAAAAAAATCATTACATCAGTTAAGCACTCGTGTAATACTTTAAATAAAGGCTTTAAATAAGTGACCATGTTTACATGAAAGTGATGTGGGTTTA
>JAUESF010000074.1:7930618-7949181 GCA_032274765.1 Malacoctenus tetranemus | reverse complement strand
GTGTGTGTGTGTGTGTGTGTGTGTGTGTGTGTGTGTGTGTGTGTGTGTGTGTGTGTGTGTGTGTGTGTGTCTGTGCGTGTGCGTGTGCCTTTGCCCTCCAGTCTGAGTGCAGTAAATGGCTAAAATTGGGTTGTTATCCAAGTGCAGTCCGCTGCATCATTGTTTAACACAGGCATGGAGTCATTTCCTGTTCAGGCCAAAAATAAACTATTGCTGGTATGTGTCTTGCAGAGTTTGGCATCATTTTCTAAAGAAATACATAATTAAGGAGCAAGAAAGTTTTACAAAACTTTTTGAACATCAGATTCGGACAAATAGAGAATCAATCTGTGATGGAGGTACCGTAATTGTTTTACTTGGAGCTCACAGCAGCCTCTCCAAACAACACTGATCCTTCTACTGGTGTCTTCATCCTAACTTTTGTTCTCAACTCAAATACTTAAACCACCTGCGATTAGGAAAACTGTTGCATAAAACATCAAGACATTGATGTGTTTGAATAAGAGCATGTGTACATTTTGTCCTCACAGTATCCATATCATTGTACTTTGTTACTCACAAATTGTACGGATAAAAAAGTTGAAAATCTCTTTTTTCTGTCATACTATGTCATTTCTGACATACTTGAATCCAAATACAGCAATCGTCTGCAGCCATGTGTTTCTTTCCTTTCCTTTGATTTGATTTCTGGGGGCCCTGAAATCACCTTGCGTATTTTGAAACCCATTTTTTTGTTTGCCAGATGATAAACAGAAACAACCATCACACTGTGAAGTTGATCTTCTCATCCAGAGGCAAGAGCTTTGTGAATTTAAAATGTTACTAAACACACACTCGTGTAGGGTTCCAGTAATACCTTGTGGAGACAGTGGGGATTATAGTTGGTGCCCAAGTTTTTTTCCTGCTTTGCACTTCAGCGAGTTTAGCAATGTAGATTTGCACACGTTGGAAGACGAAGAAAAACAGCACAAGATATTTTTAGCATCTTGAGCAGACCGGGAAAACGACTTTCTTCTATTTTTCAATGTTGATGAGATTCGGTGTGTCTCCAGCATTTGGTTCCTCTGTGATACTTTTGTCAGAATAGTGATCACAGAGGACACCTGCAGTCTTTTTTGCAAGAGGGGATCTGATCAAGCTGATGCTGCATCACTGTATTTGGATGACCTGCTGCTGAAGGAGAGGGTCCTTTCGAGAGACTTCAGTCTGGTACTTGTTTGTTTGCTGGACGCGTGTCTGTAAGACTGATCATGAGTGATAGCCTGCCGTCCTCTGAGCTTCAGACATGCTGATGAACTCTGAACAGAAGCACAGTCAGCAGCCTCATGTGCTGTGGTCACTTCAAAGGAATCAGTCTTGTTCATGTATGACTTGTTTGCTGGTGTTTCTGCTCCATTGCGCTAACAGGAGTCTCACAAGAGGCTTCAAACAGAGCTACGGCGAGAGCGTGTTCTGCACTTTCAACATTTTTATTATCCTACCCTGGAGAGGGTGATAACCAGTGCACAAAATCCTGTAACATAAAATTATGATGTTAGTTCTACTTCTGTGGTGCCAAAATATCCCCCAAAACACAAAAAAACTCACAAGTAGACGTTTGTAAATTTTAATGAAAGTGTCTTGTATTCCTTCAACCACTGGCTTGAAGAAGACTTTGCACATTATGATTTTTTTTTAGTAGAAATCCCACAGCCCTCATGGTTTCTCTACCCTGATACATATTCTGTTGAGTGCCACCACCAGATCGTTGTCCCTGCATACAAGCACATTTCGATGCTGTTACTTTTCCTTCTGCTCGAAAGATGGCCGACAATCCAGAGCAGTGATCCTTTGATATCTCCGCCAACACAATAATGGATTGAGCTTAGATCCAGCTATGAATAATTTAGTGTTTTTCCCAAATCAGAATGCATGAGTTACAACTAATTCTTGTATGTTTCTGCTAATTAATGCAGTATTATCACATGCATAAATTAATGCTTTTTTCATGATGGAATTAATGCATGTATCATGTCAGATTACACACTTGCCATACAAATGTGAGCAAGCTAACTGCCTACAGCTTCGTCTGGTTCTCACGAAGGAAAGATGTAAAGCTTTTTTTTCCCTCCCTGTGTGTTTGAAAAGATAGTCTGTTGTCTTCTTTTTTTTTCCAGTGAGGGCAATTGCATAATTTTGTGTCAGAATTTTGTAGTTCAGTGGTTCCAGTCCTGGGGTCTGAGACCCTCTGGGATCACAGAGGGTGGGGGTGTGAGGGTTTTTCTGCTGTGTCTTTCGTTTAATGGGGCGTATCCCAGCTTGCATTGTGTGAAAGCACCACACGTTCTGGACAGGTCACCCGTCCACAGAGCAAACACAGCGAGTTGCACCAATGGACAATTTCAGAGTGCTAAACGGATCTCATTTGTGTGTTTTTGGACTGTGGCAGGAAACCAGATTATCCCGAGTAAACATGTGGAGTTTCACACAGTAAAATCTCTTCCCCGGGCTCGCCCCCAACGCCTGCGAGGCGAGAACACTTTATATGATGTGACCCTGGCTTCACTGTAATGTTTTGGCAGATCATTAATCAGGGAGAATCAAAAAAAATGGTTGCAGACCAGTGTGCTAGTTAATTGATCTAAACGAGTTCGTTGTGAAAGAGCTTCATTTTTTTTTGTCTGTGGGCGCTCAATATTGTTCCAGCAGCCTGAAGCAGATTTGCTCCAATGATGTCCTTCTGCTGTCTTTACGCTGCTGCTAAAAACGGTCCGGGATCCTCTCAGTCCAGTTTATCCTCTGTGTGACTAATAACTTTAATCAAGCCAATAACTTAATGCTTTGATGAACCTTGGGACACAGAGCAATTACTATCTGCTGAGGCGGCTTCTTTTATAACTGAGGTGAGAACAGCAATTCCAGTCAGACCAACTGCCCGCTATCAATCAGCAGAGGTGAAATGTTTGAACTTCCCACCCTCAAACTGCATGATGACACTTAAATGAAGGCCAAGATGATGAGGGCGATGTGTAATTGAATTTCTCCTTCAGACCGGGCCAGCTTTGGATCGTGGACCCCAGGAGGGGCTGCTCCTAAATTATTAGATCTGAATGATTGAAAGTGAGAGCAAGCCCAGACTTTCAAAGAGGCACTTAAATGCTATGAATCACATGCTTTTCCTTTCTATTGTCATATTTTTCATTACAAAAACAAACTTCACCCAGTCTCATAACGTAAGATCATTGGTGGTCACATTTTGTGGAAGTGTTTGTTTTCCTCAGTTTGAGGAGAGGTTGTTCTGTGTATTTTTGTTATTTTTGTCGATGATCCCTGGCATCAACCCAGACTCCAGGGTGGGATTCATTCAGCTGGAGCACATCAACCCCCGTCTAGACCATACCTGTGATTTTATCACACACTGAAAGAAAAAGTTGAACAAAACTGAACTTTTTCTTAGTTACCATTATCAGGCAAGAAGATTACACAGATTTTACATCAATCGAGTAAAACTTGAGACAAGGGCTGTCAAAATGAACAAGTTACAGCAGATAAATCACTGATCATGATCACTCTGATTAAAAATGTGACTGCAGGTTAACCACCAAAATGTATTCTCCTTCCTACCAACCGTGAAATGTTTGTTTTGAGGAAAAAAGACAAGTTTTTTGTTAACAGGAACTGTTACAGGCATTTCAAATAAACACAATTTGAGTGCCCTGTATACTATATGTCCCTTTCTGTCTAAGGTCTGCTTGCTCATGCAAAATAAAACACAAATTAATATAGATTAAAAATTAATATTTAATCATGACTAACCAATAATCCACAGCAACCTTGCAATTCATCTGTGTGTTGTTCACTTTGTGTTGTGTTTCTTTGTAACTGTGTCATGCTTCTGGAGCCTGCACATCATTTCTTGAGAGTGACACTGTGCACTTTCAGTGTCCCTCTTCCAAAGGTCATGTCTGACCCCCGTGCCTCATTCTGAGCCACCACTGCCACCTCATTGCTTTCATCCCTGCTCCCTCAGCTCAAAGTTGAGTATTTTTCCCTTGCAATTAATCCCCCCCACACACACACACACTCACCCCACACACCCCCACACCCCTATACCCCCCCCCCCCATCACTGTGGCCTGGTGTCTTTGGGCTTAAGGGTCTGATGAAATGAAAACTGTTCCCAACAATTATTTTTCCTCTCCTTTTGGTTCTAATCTCTCACCCGTTTCCTTCTTCTCCTTCGTTCAATCCTCAACAATTAATGGAGCTTGCGAAAAGCTCCTCACCTTGACAAATTATGACACTCTGGGGTGGGGGGTGGGGGCATTATCCATACCCGCTGTTTGTTTACATAAAAAATACAGTCTGCATAATTTTGAAAGAGTGAAGGTTTCTCTGGGTTTGCAAAATACATATTTAATCAGAATTTTGCCAACTCATCTCTCTTTAATGGTGTGATAAAACATGGCACGTTTTCCCTGCAGAGCTGTTTAGTGCGAGCATGTCAAATGTGTGGAACTGAGCAGTGTGGAAATTAATTACAGGTGCATCCTGGCAAAGAAAAGCAACTGAAGGTTGCGCAAATTTTTCTTGCCTTTTTTAATTAATCTTTTTTTAAAATTTATTCCCATTTTGGTGAAGAAAAAAAAACATTGGCAAAAGGTGATTTTCATTTTGTAAACGGACCCAAATGTTTCTTTTCTTTTGCCTTTTCACAGTTATTTTCCTCTATAATCTTTCAGTGTGGGTGTCTGTGTGTTTTGGGGTGAGAGTGGGAGTATGGGTGTCAACATAAACCTCATTTCGTGTACCTGAAAAACACCAGTTAGTCATCTTTGGGATATTGTCAATCCGATGGCATTTCATATGAAAAACGGTAAAACATTTGACTTACATGGAGGGACTGTTTTGAAGACTTATTTTCAAAACCTTTCTTTCTTTATAAAAGGTTTTTACTTTGTCTTTTGTGTTCAATTGCATGATGTAATCACACATCGAGTTTGTGAACGCTGCCAACTTTCATGTCGCTCGGACAGATTGTTTTTGTGAGCCTTATGGTCTTATAACTCACAAGGTCACCCCTGGATCTCCACGTTCACTGGACTCTAAGTGAGACTCTTTGTAAAATCGGAATGTCTTATTTTCGAAAATAAGCTGAAGTAAGAGGCAGTAACACTATCGAGTCTGTTAACTTTTGAATATCAAACAAAATCAAACCTACTTGCAGCTTGCATATAAATATATGTCTTATTCAAGCATCTTATTGAATGCTATCTGTAAAATCAGACATTCTGAACTCTTTAGCCATCAAACTGTGCATTCAGAGACCACCACAGAAAACCGAGGCTCAGCATTGTTACAAAAACTACTCTGTTTAGTTTCAATAGAGCAATCCATATATTTTCTCATCACTGTGAACAAAATATTTCAGAGGTACAGATTCCTTTTCGATATGCAAAACATTTCCTCGGGTATAAGAACATGGATGAGTTGTCTCCAATTATGTGTAGATTACAAGGTTTCCTGCATGGCTGCAGGAGCAGCGTGTCGTGATTGAAAAGCATACCTGGCTTTGTGGAGGATTGGTCCTAATTGAATGCATGGATGGCTGGAGCAATGGATGGAGTTTGGGGGCATACTAAGTATGCCTAAGCTCATGAAAATTACAAATTTATCCAATGAAATCCAGTGCAAATTATTTTCAAAGTGTGATTAATGGTGTCTGTCAAACATGCACACTTGCACAGAAAAGAAAAATCAATTCTTGGCCTCGGGTCAAATGCTGTACACAACCATAGGTACAAGGTTAATATATAGAAATTATTCATTTACTCTGCTAGATTTATCATCAGCACAATAACTGTGATCCTCTCGTCATACAACAAGGCTGAAAAGAACCTATTTAAAAGGTTAAAAAAAGAGGAAGATGATTTTTTTTCTAATCTGGTGAAGCTGCAGAAGGATGGGGTGCTCCCAATGAAAGTATTGCATATTTGATACATACAACAGGTGTGTAAATAGGCAAAACTTCCCAGAGTAGAAAATCTGCACAATATTCAAAGCATCGTCCAAAAATCCTGCTTTGTTTTATTTTACAACGAGGGTTGTAGATATCAGCTCTCACGGAAAAAAATACCATCCAAAGCCATAAAAAATTGATTTCTATCATTTCTTTGGTAATAAAATCGCATATAAATCAGACTTTGAATGGTGTAAGAAAAGACATGTTTCCAAAACCTTCAGAATATAGATAAGGACAAAAAGCCCACAATCTCAAAAAATGACTAGCACATGAAAAAATTGATGTCCCTGCCCACCGTGTCTCGCCTCGAGGGGTCATTCGACAGACTATTAAATTCCTTTCATACAGCCGAACGATGATTGCAACATTAAAAAATGCAGTTTTCACACTGAAAGGGCCTTGATTTTAATTGTAAATCACATAATTATCGAGTCCCTAACAAGCTTTATGGTGGAAAAAGTTCAAGCCGGCATCTCATTTAGTCGAAGCTGACATAACAAACTTCTGGAGTTGATTCTGTGAGTTTGTGAGAGAAAGTTTGATTCATATTCTTCCCAAATGTTTTACTTCTGTGTGATTTGGGATTATTCATTGTGGACTAAGTATCTTTAGCGGAGCAACAAATTTCAATGTGGAGTCTCCCAGCAGGGAACACAATTTTGAAAGGTTGGTAACAAACTCCTCACACTTTCTGTGACCTCTGACAACAGTTTTTTAAGCAACCAAGAAACAGTTTTTTACATCTGCTTGCGGAGCTGCGATTTCGACTCGATTTGTAGCACGCATGCACAGCTGGTCGGCTGTCCACACCTCTCCACAACCACATGGCGGATGATTCATGCAAGAGCAAAGCCGCTGATCCACCGGCGTTGCAGAATCTCAGAACAGGGTTTTCTGAGAAGTTGACAGCACTGATGATTGTAACTGTAAATATATGTATTGGTGTTGGCCCTCATTTCCTTCATGGTCCAACAGTAAAAATCTCTCATTCTCAAAAGTCTCTCATTTTAAATGGCTCGAAGCTACAGGACACATCAAAGCACTTCTTAACCATTTTCTTCACTTGTGAACACACACCATCCTCCACATGGAGTGGAAGTAGGTCCATTTAACCTTTTTCTTTGCAAAATTTTGTACTAACTTGGAACTAAAAGTTCTAATTCAATAAGATTTGTACCACAGGTGCAGATATGGGGATAGAATTTAATCATAAAGGATTGAAATTTTAATTTGACTCTCAATTTTAAAGCTGTTTCGTGACACACACTCTTAATAGTAAACGAACTCTGGCTTCTGCCCATGTTAAACTCACCTTTCAAATGTTCCCAGTTTGCAAAGTCATATTGAGCGTGTACAAATCAGAAGAACCGGTGTTGAATTAACTCCCTCTGAGACGTTTCAAGACGACTGACCTAAAAAAGAAAAACTCTGCAGGAGTTAAATTAACTAGGGTCTTTTTTGCTGTGTGCGCTGTTACTCCTGCTCCTTTTGGGGAATAAGGAGTTACATAATAAATATTTCAGGACGTGTATTTCAACTTTGAGGGAGAGGAATCTTTGATAACTTTGAGCAAGTGGAAGTCTCAGACCTGATTAAACCAGTCACAGGAAGACACCTCGTCCTCAACCTCAGTGCTCCCTCGACTCCATTGTCCAATTAATGACTGTTTGATGCATTATCCTCTATTTGCTTGTAGCTGCTGCGCTGTCACTTTCAACCAGATGCTGTCGGGGCTGTCAAAGCTTGGATTTACTTATTTGTCTACTGCTCGCTCTGGACATGAAGTCCCTGGACTCTAAAGCACTTTTAGATTTAAAGGCAGGAGCACCAGTGCCCTTTATTTCCCCCCCACTTATAATGTTACTGCTGCACCAGAATTTGGTTTTGCCAAATTGGGAATTCATAGAAAATAAAAAAAAAAGGGAACATTCATTGTTGGCTCTACAGAGGAATGGGTGGCAGCAGCAGCTGAAAGCAGAGGGAGGGAAATGTTTAA
The DNA here is from genome assembly GCA_032274765.1 of Malacoctenus tetranemus. NCBI lineage: Eukaryota > Metazoa > Chordata > Actinopteri > Blenniiformes > Labrisomidae > Malacoctenus > Malacoctenus tetranemus. Next base: position 7,941,185 of record JAUESF010000074.1, on the reverse strand, counting down.
TTGACTGTCATTGATTAGTTCAACAACATTTCATCACATCAGTAAAACAGTTTCACTCGGATGCACATAATTAACCATCACATGATGACTTGTCTCAGTGTTGAAAAGCTGTTCTTCCAAAAAGGGGTTTTTGTGCGATAGATATATGCACAAGCCAAACCTCCGTGTCGACCTCCTGTTCAGTTTGACTCCATTTTTCAGTGAGCATATTATTGATTCATTACTTACTTCTGTGTTAATCAGCTGGATGGTAGCGGGAAGGGGCACTTTTGCGCCCTTATTTCATAAGCATCTTCAATCTCATCAGGTAATTTACTTCAAATAGATTTATTGTGCGCATCAATGTCAACGAGGAAAACTTCGGTGAAAAAAACACCAGTCTGAGCCTGAACATCAGAACGATTTAACAATGCTCATGTTTACAATTAAAGGGTCTCGTTAGGCCATCAATGACAAGTGGAACATGTTTTTTGGATAGAAGTTGCTTAAATCTTATTGTCATAAAAATGACAGCAAGTTTGCATGTATTGGTGTCAGTGGTGCAATTGCTCTTTAAATAGTTGAAAGTGACCATAAAAAAAGTGAGAGGTTAGTCTCACAGGCTTGCCTGAGACCCGAGTCCAAATGGTTTTAATGCTTTATTTATTATTCACTTTTTTGTTCCACCATTTTTTTCTTTAATTTGAACAGTCACAAAAAGTTGTCAAACACCAATATTAGCCTGTTTGATTACGTTTTCATGCTGCAAAGGTCACGACAAGCTCGGTTTTATCGTGATCGCACCATATTATGGCCTTTTTACACAACTACTGCATGATTGTTTATTTATTTTCTACTTCAAGCTTTTACGATTAAAACCACTCAAATGATTAGTTTTTGAAAAAGATTAAACAGTGTAGAAAACCACTGCTTTTTGTACTTCATATAAGTAATGACTTTGTGTCCTTTTGGCACCCAAACGACCAGTTGCCTTCAGACGTTATAAAGCTGTAGAACACAATAAGACAACCGCTGTAATACATTTTCATCTAATAATGATGTGCTCACTTCTTTTGTTTCTGCTTATGCTGAAGTGGCTGCTGATGCCATCTGATCAAATGATCATTGCAGGTTGATGAAGTTAATAAGAGTGGCCCAATTGTTCCTTACCATCTATAACCTCAAACACCGTCAAGGAACAATGTTGAAGAGTGAAGCCAGTTCCATTCTCCTCCTCCTGCAGTGCTCTTTAATCCATATTCAGTTCAAACATGGCTGGGTTTGGGAGCAGGAGCTTCATCCGTGGAGTCTTTCCCTGGACGCTGAACGACTTGCATATGGTGGACTCATGAACAGGGATGTTAACCATCTCCAGTGATTAATTTAAGCCTTCATCTGTTGCTCTGGGCCTTCTTTTTACTTCGCTCATAACGCTGCTTTATGCCTTTGGAGTCAGGCAGAGTAACCACAATAATAAATTGTCCCCATTTGGTTAGACAGGTGGTTTAATGTTTTGCCAGCAATTTTTTTTTCAACCATGTAAAATGACTCAGTCATCCACTTTCATGCCAATCAACAATGTATACTCTTGAGCCTTTTGCGATCTTTATTAAGAGTTTTACTGATGGTTTTCAACAAGCAGAAGGTGGTCATTGGATTTCCAGGGCATTTAAGAAAATAGTGACGCTTCTGTTTGGAGACAAAGGCATGAAAAAGGTTTGTGCAACCTGGAATGAGAGGACTGAGCTGCTCTTGGCATAGGTCCATGTCGACAGATGGCTAATTTTTGTGATGCTGAAATGTTTAGTGGAATTAAAATGTGGGTCAGAAACCAGTTGAAGATTTCTAATGGGACGAGTTCCTGCCAAAATGTATCATACTCCCAGCTGAGGGTTCGATTCGTCTCTCTGCAGCTGGACAGCCACACTGTAGGTTGTGAGTGAGTTTTACAACTAGTGAGACTGTTGGATGTTCTTCAGAGAGGCAATCCACAAATGAAGATATAAAATGCTGAGTATTTTTGTTTTGTAGCCATCAGTACTGATCGTTGCTACTGACTATATTGCCTTGAATAAATCTGGTCATTTTTCTCACATTTATATCTTGGCATGTTTGCTGCATCTCCTTAAAATGCCTACTGCTGCTGGTTGATACGTGCATGTGTCTGTTTATTCCAAAAAGACCTTTGAAATAATATAAAGATAAATTCTGTTAAAACAGACATTTTTAAACATTATTTTGTTACGTCACACAAAATGCAATGACAGACATACATTTAGATAAGACCAATACTGAAAAAAATGGCTCTAGTTCTAACTTAAAACATGTCAGAGACTCAGTTTGTGTTATTTCATTCGGCAGTTGGAAGCTCTGGCTGCAAAAGTTTGGCCACCTTTATTGACCAGATGCGACCTCAGAGTAACCTGCTTCCTCTAAGCACAGTGTCAAGGAGGCCACTCAGTTCATCAGTCGCGGTTTCGAGGGCGGCAGAGACATTTAAATGGCTGAAAGGTTAACAGTGAAATGGCTAAATCATCTGAGTTCACACCATGTTTGCACCTTTCTTTCTTTAACACCATGAACTATAGAAAGAGCAGCACAGACACCACTGTGCAGTAAGGGAAGTTGACGTTTTTGCCACATCCTTTTTCAGTGGTGTAGGTTGTCTATGGCTCCCTTTGTTTTTCCAACACATTCAGCTCCATGGTTTTTTTTTCTGTGTGCATTTGCGTGATAAAGTAAATCACAGCCTGATGTCAGCTGCGCAGTGAGTCTGCTGTGAATGATGCGCCGGAGAGGAATCAGATTGGATCCAAAACTGCCCTTTACAAAACAGACTGAAGTTGTAAAAACAACTTTGTGATATTGATTTGGAGGGTGATACCTGCTGAACAAGTGCTGAGTGTTTGCGTGTCTGTGGGGACTCGGTATGTTTCTGCATCTTTGTTCAATATCCTCTTTTTTTATTGTCTTCCAATCTGATCTCATGCAACTGAAAAAAATGTACGACACCTCATGTGCTTTTAATGCTTCGATCTTTTTATTCGGGTAAATCATTGGAATAGTGGTTCACTCTCTTCACAGTGAGACCCTGGTTAGATTCCAATCCTCTGAAGTTTACAAAGAGGTTTTACTGATTTTTTCCCCCCACAATCCAAAGGTTAATTAGGTTGGTTGGCTTCTCGAAACAAGCCTGTAAAATGAGTGTTTGTGTGTGGATGTGACTGTGTGTCTGTCTGAGTTTCGAGTTCTGTGTTTGACTTGATGACCTGTCCAAGCTGTGACTTGTTGTTAAGCTTATTTTAAAGGTAAAAGGATTAACAGCTGTTTTTGAAGGTCCCTTCACACTACTTTGTGTGTATTTAGAGCAGGCTGAATGCAAACGGGTGGCCCGTGATGGCTTTTGGGCTGATTTGTGTCTCTCTCGTGGAAACTGCGCTCATGTATGCGATGGCATGAGAGGTCCACAAGATTAGACCGGTAAAGTTCCTGCAGCTCTGAAGCAACCATTGAGAGACTTGCACCAGCAGATACCAGTCCAGACAACACAGGGCTTCAATCCCAGTGTCTTGTTTTCTCTCTTGTCTCCTTATGTCCCGCCTTGACCTCATCACTGTCAAATGCATGCATCTCCAGCGCCTTGATGATGCCAGAAAAAATGATTTGCATTATATTTTGCTCTATGAGATTTCAAGTGAACCCAAGTCACAAGCTGCTCCTTCACTCTTCACTGTGAAGGCTAAAACACACACACAGCAGCAGTTGTTCTTTGTGTCCACTTGTCTCAGTGGCCGTTGTCTGCTATGATTTGCTTCAATTCAGAAAGAAATGACATTTGTAATTTGTTTTGTGCAGCCTTTCATCATATCACTCAGGGATAATGGCATATCGTAAGTGCTACGAGCTGGGGTTAATAGTTTCTGCTGAGATAGGTCACTCGGGTTGGAAGAAGTCGACCTTACTTTTTGCTCGCCTGTGTCAGAACAGCTTCTTAGGACGAGTTTTTTGGTATGTGTACCTTTTAACACTTGTGTCTGAGTGTTGTGTCTCACTCATCTTAAAATCGATTAGGAGATTTTTAAGGGTGTTTTGTTTTTGGGTTGTTGTTTTTTTTCACAGTAGCAGCAACACTCTACCGAATCAAAGAAATGAAGTGACAACAATTATTTGACCCTGATATTTGCTTCAGTGACAACCTATGCTTCAAGGTTTTTATGAATGAACAAAATTATGTGATTTACCTCGAGTCTAAAAGATTTTTGATGGCACTTTTGAGGTCAATCCACCATCAAGAATTAAATGAATAATTAGCTCCATCTAATTCCTCACCTGACTAAAAACACACAAACACATTCATTATGATGCTACACATCTGTGATTCAGTGATGGCTTGTAAATTCAAGTGAGTTACATCTGTAAGCAGAACGCAAGTACCAATGAAAGCTAAGAAACATCCGAAGAAATGTTATAGGTTGTAAGTCCTGGTTTTGCGAGCCCTGTGTATTTGACTCCTCTTACGTCTAATAAGCGCATTCACATATCTTTCTCTCTCATTCTTTATCTAAGATTTCAATCCCTCATTGTCCAGTGTCCTTGTGCTGCTCCTGTACATCAATACTGACCTGGACATCGTGTCTCCTTTACTTAATTGCTTTTGTCTGCGCTGAGTTGGAAAAGAACAAATAATTTATTACGTCAGTCTGAAGGGCACCCACGGTGGCCACATGATGTCAGTATGATGAATGTGTGCAAAAGCTCAAAAGGTGTTAAACTTTAAGGTTGCAATGGTTTAATATTTTTTGATGCTCAAAGATCGCTCTACATTTATTCAGATGATGTGCTTCATCATTATGCTGAATTTAATTGATAAATGCATACAAATTTTTTGTTTTAAAAAAGTAATTTTCAGGTCACTTGCTGTGCTCCATTAACTTCTCTGTGACATTTCAAGTACTGCTTTACAAGGGAATTTGTCATGATCACTTCCTGGCACCAGGAAGAGGCCCCTTTTCCAGCCAACACAATCTGCTATACACACCTATACACACACAGACACGCATACACGGACTGATTATACGTGTCGATTTACTGCTATGCTTCACTTCAATGCAGGTAATGGTCAATTTGAGCCAAGATTATGAGTCGTATGAGTTGAGTGACCTTTGCACAGTAATTATAGTTAAAATATAACTTGAGAAATGAGGGGGAAAAAAGGAAAAAAATTATTTTATTTTTTTATTTGAAGAGATGGATAAATGATAAATCCTGTTTAGTTTCACATCTCTGATTCATTTTCTTTAAAACTGGGATCAAATACTTACTACTTTTATATTACAACTTATTTAAGACGGTTACTCTTGATGTATTTGGAAAAAAGCATTGGTGAGAAAATACCACTGTATTGATACTTTACCTTTTGATCCAACGTTTTACACTTTCTTGTGAATCCTGGACAATCCTAGCTGATTTGTTTTTGTAGTTCCACAACCACGATGGTACTCGTTAGAGTTCCCGTTGCATTTGGTTTGGGTCAGACCTCGTTAGATGGCGTTAGGATGGCTCATCGAACGGCTGATAGATTTATTCTCCACTGCTTCCTTGTTTTTCTAGACCTTCAATGAGTTTTTTATATTGAAGGGCTTTTTCTGTTGCAAGTGATGTGATCTTTTTGCTACAACTCCATTGACATTCAGTGCAATACACTTTTGGTAAGAGGCTGTGTTGTTTTGTGCTCATTGCTGGTCATGGCTGATTGTGATTAGCTTACAGTCATCATGGTGTAGAGCACTGCAACTCATTCATGCCCTCTATAGTTTAAGAACCTTGACCCTCACCTACAGAAACAAACTGAACATTCCCTGTTATTTGATTCAATCTATGAGCACCTGCTTCATTGAAAGACAGTGTGGGAGTCTTTATTGTATCTCTACACTTTGAGCTCCACACAACTTGAAGAAAAGACTAAGAGATGGCTCACACGCTCTGCTACACACACAGTGTGAGTGGAGTACAGACAGGTGAAGTTAAGATAATGCTTCACTAGTTAGTGACAACTACGCTTGTTACACCAATTTAGGTGCAGTAAAAGCCAAGCTGGTGACAGCGGTGAAGATGCTAACATTAGAAACTGTCACTGACCGAGCTTCACGTCCCAGTCAGAGCACAGGAAACTCGATACAATTCAGCTGCACAGCCGCAATACTGGAATGAGCCACGGATTGCTGTGGAAGTAAATACACTTGTGAATTTGGCACAATTTAACTCCATACAGCCTTGTATATTCAGAACAACCGGACCAAGTCTCCAGTACATGTTGAGGAGGAGAGATCAAGTAACCGTGAATTGCACGACAATCCTAGAGAGACTCACCATCACAGCAGGGTGTTTTTTGAGTGGTGGTGATGGCTTGAATAGCAGCAGGTGTGAAGTGTCCTGCTGACAAGCAAGTGTGCAAAGGGAGTACAGGAAGAAAATGCAGGTAGATCGACAAAACCACAACAAGCCAAGCACCCCTCACTCACTCTGGAACGGCTGAAAATAACAGAAGTAGACTCGGCCAACACGCTTAAGGGTGTCGCAGAGGGGAGATCGCGACAAAGGTGTTTAGAATTTGTCTTGGTGAAGCTCTGAAAAGAGTGAATCAGATATCCCCCAATAGACGAATGCCTCTTGTCCATTTAGAAGAGCTGCTCCATCCAGGTAAGAGAGGAAAATCAGAAATGACAGCGTTACATTTCCGCTCTGTGCTGAAGTGGATCCCAGGCCACAATGGCTAAGTTCATGCTGTTCATGCGTCACAGGAAAAATCAATTGGGACACAAATGTCCAATCAACAATCATGGAAGGTTTGGGATGGAGAGCTGAACTGAGCACTTATAAAACATGCAAACTTCACTCAGAGGAAAATTGGCAAAATTTGAACATCCCCACTGTTAACCAGTGGTAATAACTACATTGCTGTTTGGCCTTGTAAAAAACAACAAAACAGTCAGACATTTTGGGGACCTCTGATTTGATTACGGATAAATTGTAGCATCAAACTAAAATAATCAACTTGTTGGTCGTGGTTGTAACTTGGGTCAGGGTCACAATGATACGTTTTTCTTCACCAATGACTTGTTAAATTAATTAGACTCACAGTTCAAATGCTGACAAATGCAGATATATCTTGAAAATGTTCTCATTGCCTCACAAACTTGTATCAACAACCTTGCATTTTTTTTTTGGGGGGGCGGGGGTACAATCTTGCGTCTGGCCTGCCATGGTGTTTGCCTTGATCTAGCCAACTGTTTGATACAACACAGTATGTCTGCAGCTTTGAGCATCTTCTCACAATGGATGGTTGTGTTATATGTTTGAGGCTAATGGTTATTCACAAGAAAAGAGGTCTGAAACTTTCATTGCTGCATCACTCAAACATTTTGAGTATTTTTGCCAAAAGCTGTTCACATTCACTTGTTGAAGTTGAATCAGGACATACACGCTTACTGAAAAAACACTCGAAGTAGGCAAGAAGGTAAAAGCTGTTCTGTTTTATTTCTTAAAAAAAGCAGGTGATGTCTTCATTTTAACATTTGGCTATTTCCAAGGCCAGATTGAAGCCTCTTGGCAGCTATTTTTGGGTGTGGGCCCCATGTTTGACACCCCTGCCCTGAGGGATACGTGCGATCCATTAGGAGCTCGGTGTTGATAAGTTGCCAGTTCTTTTATAAGTGTGTGGCCTGCTGCATGTCTCACGTAATAAAGGATGCAATCAAATCTGGTTGGCCTGTGCCACACCAGCTTCATCGCGTCCTTTATGAATATATGGTGTCAACCTAAAATACAATTGGATTATTTGTCCCTAAACTCATTTACAAATGGCTCTGTTTCTGTTCTGTATGTTTTCACATCAGCGGTTTAATACACTGCCGACAAGAAAGGAGCCTTTAGGCTTGACAAGAGCTCTTGTGGCAAGGCATGTAATGGTGAAACAGATGAGGTTTTTCAGCACTATCCTCGAGCAGTTGCTGCAAAATACCTGTGAAAGACGGAACCACTTCCAAAATCCCCAAAGGATGTATCTTAAAGGTTTCACTACTTCCCTGCACAGTTTTGTGATGAAACATAAGAAAGTGTCCCAAAGTGGCTCTTTTTTTTTTGTCTTTTTCAGTGTTCGTTTCTTTATTTGTTTTTTGCAAGAATGAAAAGTCAGACAGGGCCTCTGGCTGAGCAGCAGCATCAGCTGGCTAACACGAGCTGCTTGTGTGTAAATCATTGCAAAGAATCCCACAAAAATTGTGGTGGTTCTTCCTTTTTTTTAATTATCCTATTCCAAGGATGGTTGGAGGTCAGAGCCAACAGAATGGCTAAGTTTTCTAACCTACTGTATTCTGCACTATTTTTAGCCCAATCACAGGTCACAGTAACAAAACCTGTAACCCAACAGCCTGAACACATGTTGCATTTAAAAGCACAACCCAGCACGTGTCTGTGTGAAGATTTTCCAGTGGGATACAAAGGTTGTAATTGCTGTTCTGGAGAATTGCCTGAATGGCAATAAAATCATGGCAGCTATCCTATCTGACTTTCTGACACAATCATATCATACATATGCATAAATGAGAGCTGCAGGGAGACTGCAAATCGAAAGCTTTATTTTCTCATTTCTTTTTTTTTGCCTCACTGATTTATAAGCTTTTTAATTAGCAGGTCTTGCCTTTTTATTTATTTTGAAAGCCTGAAATAATTTTTCTAAATTTCGTTTTTGTAATGGGACATCTCAGGTGTATTTTTTCCAGAGGGCCAAACATGCAAAAGAATGACTGCCAGCCTGTTTGTGCAGAAAAACATTTTGTTTGCAGTGAACACATTTAGAAAAACTGAACGATTCACACATGCTGCCAGCATCTTCAGGACTCTGTAACCACAGACTAAACAAGGCACAAGTAGTTTGTTTGTGCATCTGTAAAGCTGGACTTTCCTAGAATTTGCTTCTATTTTTTCAAAGGAAAATTCATGTGGCAGCTGTTTGAGGTTTACTTTTGACTGACATCCTTCAAACCTACCAAAAAGATTTGAATATTAAGTGTGGTACTTTGAGCCTTCGTTAAATTATTTAGTTGCGTGCTCAAACAAATATTTTGTGCTTTCCATTGATGGGCATTTTGTGACTAGTCAATAGGGGAAAAAGCGCAAATGCGAGCAAGAGTAATTTTAAATAAGATTTTGCCCCTTATTCTTTAAATATAGTAGACGCAATGTATTGTGATGCAAACGCTCTGAGGTAAAGTAATTTACATTGTTTGTGGTAGACCAATTCAATTCGTATAAAATTCCTAATGTATTTGGGAGAAAAATTTGTTGTTACTTGTTCATAACAATGTTCCCTTAAAAATAGGGTGCGTTATTTTGCCCATTTATGTTTGCACAATGGAGGGAGCAGACTATCCTGGTGATCCAATTGGTAGTTCTCACCATGTTTTTGTTCCCCTTATTCTCAAGTACAACCACAACTTTTTATTCTTACTTTAAGCTACTTGTTGTACTCTGTGCCCAGGGGAGATGCCCCACTCCTTCCTACTTGTGGCAGTCTTCTTCCCACCACGTAACCAGTATCATGCATCATGTATGTATGTATGTCCTCTGCTGTGCAGAGCATGCTTAAATGCATTTGTTTATTCATAGAGTCAGGTGGTATCCTCAGGCATTCAGCAGCATGGCCTTGCAATCTCAAATACCTCTCAGACAAGTGGGAAACAGACTGTGTGTGATAATGAGAAACCAAGATAAACCCCCTACTTCCCCACCAATGCGATTCTGATGGAGACCACAGATCCCAGCGCTGTGGAGTGCTGTTTACCTTATCCACACTATTAATTAAACATAATATTGATTTTGCCATTTCAACACACTTCACTTCTCGCTCTTAGCACCAGTGACGAACTCCCATCTAATCACTTACTCAGAAACTGCAAAAAGATGAAAGATGCAACACCGTCAAACACGGACATCTTAACAGGATTGAGCAGAGTTCAGTTTTCACACTGATTTGGTATGGTGATGGACAAAACTGGACTGAGCTGTGCCATTTGTTAAAAAAAAAAAAAAAAAAAAGAAAAAAAAGAGGGGTCACTGGGTCCAGAAAGACCCGCAGGTATGAAGCTAAGGAATGGATCTCATGCGCAGTTGCATCATCTGCACCCGACATTAAAGAAAAAAAAACAAAGAGCCTTAGGGAAAAAGGTTTCTGAGCGGAGGAGTATGAGAGCACATGCAGTGGATTCAAACTTTTTGGGATAGTGCAAGCCAAGGACTCCATAATCAGTAACCAATCTGACCAGGTGCAAACAACTGGCAGAATTTTTCATACTGCTTGCAGGGAAGCCAAGTGCCAAAGGCCAGCTTAGGGATTTGAGCATGAAATAGACTGTCAGGAAATGAATTGTGTGGATATGGGAAGGGTTCTCCACTCTAACATGGCATGTCCTCATATACAATGGCATAAAGCAGCTGAAATGAAAATAAATTTGCTCCAGAGAATTGTTACTTGTGCTTCAAAAGTCAGACTCGAGCTGAAAGAGGCCAAAGGCTTAAATAAAAGGAGTGC
>JAUESF010000074.1:7871060-7886657 GCA_032274765.1 Malacoctenus tetranemus | reverse complement strand
CACACACACACACACACACACACACACACACACACACACACACACACACACACACACACACACACACACACCAGCTTGGGTACATTTTCTGCATTTTCTGCTTGTACATTTCAATCTAACATTATAATTGATGGCCTCTACAAATAAAAGATTAAAAACTTAATGGATTTGTTTCAGGGAACAGATTGCCGGGTGTGCTGGAATATAGCTTGGCCTGCGTCCAGTTGCCTTTGTCATTCAGTCCATTCATAAACCACCACTTATCGGTTTCCAACAAATTGTATGGGAGGAAAAAGAGTGCACCCTGCAACAGCCATGTTTCCCGGTGTTTGTCAAAATTATGTACAGTGTTGCTCATTTGTTGATCATTCATTAGTGGAACGAGTTCCCATACATTATCATAACGAGTTTATTAGCAATGTTGTACCCACCTGCTCACCTTTGTCAGCCAGCACTTTTTGCAGTAAAAGAAGCAGTGACGTGCCACCGGGCATAATTCAATTTTTATTTGATTTTATCCTTTTTCATTCATTCCCGCGAACAATACAACTCATTAATCCAACCATCCATCTTCTGAACTTTTATCTAATTAAGGGTTGGGTGATAGCTGGACCCCAATCCCAGCCTGCTCTGGAAAAAAACTCGGGGAAGACTCTTCACCGTCCATCACCAAGCCAACTCTGAGAGACACAGCGAGGCAATAACAAATGGGAAGGACCACACCAAACACACCAAACCACTGTGCAGCCCCACAGCAGCTGTTCGTATTGATTGAATGAATCAATTGAATACTTGAAAACGCTGCGTGTATGGGACCACATGGTTTGAGCCCAGATGGGAACCAGGTGGGGCTTTCTGTGCAGTCTGCATGGTCCTCCTGTGCTCTGCGGGTTTGCTCCAGAAGTCCTTGCCACAAAAAAGCGTTAAAAAAAAGATCAACTTGTGGCCTGGGAGCATATTTGAGTCTGTCTTTATGTTTGTGCTGTGATGGACGAGGCAGAGTGTAACCCTGCCTTCGCTCAATGTGTGCTGGGATCAGCTTTCTCAACTCTGTCCATCAGATGGGAGAATGTTTAAAAAAAAACAGGAATACAAAAAAATCTTGTTTGATTACAAATGGTTGTTGCTTTTCATATTAACAACAAAAGTGGGTAAATAAGTCTTCCCATTCATCACTAACTTGAAGCATCATACAGTGTCATTGTTTGTCTAATTGACCAAGTGTCAAACCAACATCTGTCCCAATCGTCTCACGTTGCCTGTACACGGCCACTCTCATTACACATGTATAAATATTTGAGACTGTTCTGCAAATCCTGAGGGATGCTGTGGTTCGGAATGATAAATATTCTCTGGCTAATTATATAAGATTACTATGACTCCTTATTAGCCTGAGTGGCAAAAGTTCACAGCAAAAATGCTGTCACAACACAAAGCCGACATGGGAAATTGCTTCTGGAGGGGCAAAATTAAAGTCTACTGCCATTTTAAATTTGACCTCCAGCTTCTCTTTCAGTGAGCGTTATTTTATTCCAGCACCTGTAATAAACCCTGATTAGAATTCAAATAATCTCTTACCAATTTAGCTTGCACAATGTCGAGTGGGTTGAAGCTCATCCTCTCAGTTGATTTAAGTTGCAGAAAAAATAACTATTAATTTTCCTGGTTTCTCTACAATGTTTGGATATATTTCGCAAAGCATGAGTGGGATGTTTTGTTTTCTTTGACTGTTCTTTTGTTGTCCAAGTGTGTTGAGCAACAGTCCCCATCACTGTCAGGTCTGAGCATTCATATGGGTTCTTTTTTTTTTTTAAAACAATCCTACAACCTGAACGTACATGTGGAGCAGTTGAGGATTAACAGGAGCCTTTTCACTAGGCTGACCATTTCAAGCAGAACGTTGACAGTTGATTTGTTTGTGTTGCATAAAGATTATTGTTTGAATCAATATCTTCTCAAAAATATGAAGGACATTCACTATACACAGTATGATAAGTTTATGGTGATGCTTCATGTGGGCTTACATTCTCATATCTCTGGGATGCATATGTCTCCATATTCTCAAGGTTAAGCTTCTCTCCCCTCTGTATTTAAAAAGGATTTCACAGGATTTCAGTGGACATAATAGCCTCAAAAACCACCACGGCCTGTTCGACAGATGTGCAGGTTTTTTTGTAAACATTGTCTCTCATGTGATGTCGTGAACATTAATTGAGACCAAATTTACAGAAAATTCTAGATTTTTGCACGCAATGGAATCAGCTACTAAGTGCTCAAGGGATGTTTTTATTTCTTATTTGTCACAAGTGAGCAACACACTTGAACACTGGTCGTTGTAGTGCATTGTGGTTATTCTTGCTCATTGTAAGAGAGACAGAATATGTTAGCTTCTCAGGTAATTGAGACCTTGAAAGTTTGCAACGATGTCCCACTGCAGCAGCGTGTTTTTTTGCAAAGTCGTGCTTGCAAATGACAGTATGGCGCTCAATCAATGAAGAACTGGTTCAGTGTGGGCTCACTGTACGTTACATATGTGTTGCCCATCATTTTGAAAAGTCTAAGTGCAGACTTTTCAAAATGATGCCCCAGATTTACTGAATGAGGCAATTCACTGCCTCAATCCAATCTGCTGACATCACTCCTCGGCCAATCAGCCGCCTGCAGTCTGTCAACGTACATCCTGTTTTGGATGGTCCTGTTTTGTAGTTTCCGGACCTTTGAAAAGGTGGAAAAAGATTCGGTTGCGGATTGTAGGTTTTTCTAAAATTTCACAAACTCAGAAAATGTTTTTTCTTAGATAAAAAAAATGGCTCAATAGATGCAATTCTGCCTGCTATATGATTAGTTGCAGCCTTTTGTCTCATTTTGCCACATTTGTTACAGATCCACTTGTTTATTGAAAACAGAGCAAATAAACAATGAATAAGGGTGGGCAAAAATTACATCTATTGACATTTTAACTGTAGTCTATTTCAGGCATCTAATAAAGTTGACATTTTGATGACAGAAATAGAAGTGCAAAAATGCCAACCTATTTGCGGCCTTTACGACTCATTCCTCCAGCACTCTGTTTCCCTTTGATTTAGTGCCATCTATCCTGCTCTTAAATGGGTTGGGAATCTCATCATTCATGCAACCACTGACCCAATGTGCCCTGGAACCACACAGCAGCGCTGCTCCTCCCCAACAAGAAATATGCTGTTTTATAAAAAGATCCGCACAGTAATTCTTGTGCGGTGTTGCTGCAACTGTAACTTTCTCAAATGAAAAGAGGCTAACCCATGTTTTTTCAGATTAAAGCATTAATTATTTTTAAGTGTTTGTCTAATGTGTTCATTGGAATCCTTGCCAAGATCCCATTGACATTCAGCACTGCCATTACTGCAAATTTATACTCCACCAAATATGGAGTCAATAATAATCTTTCAAGGACAGTATGACCTCAGTGGTGTTGTTCAAACAAAGCTGTACAAGTTCGAGAGCCAGTTTACAGAGTCTGTGTGGATCAATGTTTTGTCAGAATGGAAATAGATTTTAACATATTGTGAAGGTAATTTTCAAGCATGTTTTGTTATCAAAATTCAATTTGAGCTTGCGTCTGCCGACTGTTTGTTTTTTGACATCATCCTTCTCAGGCCACCTTTTCGCTTTGATGAATTGCTTTGTATGGTTTGAGCAAGTCCTTCGCAAGCTCACATTTTGTGCTTGTGCCCTGAATTAGTCTGACATTTCATGCTTGAATGCTCTCATGACATTTAGTTTAAGGAAATATCATGGTCTGCTGGACTGTCCAGGACTAACCACAAACACCGATGAATATCGAATGCGCTCAAGGTCCTGCACTGGGACGCTTTTCTGTTGAGTAGCATTTCACTGCTCCTCATGCAGGTATTGTGATATTCGTTTATTATAAATTTTTTATTGTCTTTTTTACAGACATGCGCTCATTTTTTCTCTTTGATTAGTGCTTCAATCAGATGTGGTCAAAAAATATCCTTTGTAAAAGAAAAGAAAAATATCACGTATGCCATTGGAATATTTCCCTGAAGCATTTCTGTGTGATTACTTCTCTGGTTTATTCATTTTCCGCTTTAAAGAGAAATTGAATATGTTGAAATGATGCACAGGTCTCCTGATTGCTTTGAGATTGAGGAGGTAATTGTCTTTTAAAATTAAGCTTTTTTTTCCCCCTTTATTGAATCAATCCACATCCAGCAAAATTTCAAAGCCCAAATGACAACACAGACTGTGGTAAAGCCACCCTAACAAGCTCATAATAAATATGAGATTAGTCACCTCCACAGATGTTTTACTAAAAACGTTTTCTTAACTCATTTTGAAGACACAAATGTTTAGTCAGTGAGAAGCTGAAATGCTAGAAATTTTTTCTGTCCTGTCATGACTGTTTCAATACCCTGAAGCCTTTCACAGCCAGGCCTGGGCTGGTGTGCAGTCTGAACAGATCGCCAGTTTATTACTGACAGGAGTCAAAGATGGATTTTGATCATGTTATAGAAAAGGAGAATCTCAAGTAGAGAGTCCTTAAGGCTAGATGGTGTTAATGTGAGAGGACAGTGATAATTACTGAACCCCACTAAAACATTCCTTGGAGAAAGTGGTTATTCAGTCTTCAATTCATTCTAACATTACAGGGAAGCCAGTCACAAACACAAACATACATTAGCAAGAGCCTTCAAAATAAAAGCAGTGGACCGTGACTAGTTTTTTCTCCAGTTAGTGGAATAACTTGAGAAATAATGTCGGACTTTTTTAAAATTCAAAAATGTGAAGAGAAAAAGCTGCCAAAAGTGATGTCGTTTCTTTCTCAACCCCTGCATCATCCCTCTGCGGCACCCTTCCCTCAGCTGTGAACCACAGGGCCAAGAGCCTTTTGTTGTGCATCATGAGTGAGTTTATGTTATGTAATGCTTTTTCCACAACCAATGATGCCCGTGGTTGCAGGTCTACAGTTCTCCCAGATGACAGAAGATGGCAATTAAGAGCCACATTTACCCGCGCCAAGCGAGAAGGGGTCAGAACAGCAGTGTGGGCTTGTCATGTGTACCAGAGCCTTGGGGGAGTTTTAGTGGTTTATTGGCAAAGCACTATAGGGGAACACAGTGTCAGAGGCTAAGGAGGATAAGTGAGGTTGATGCAGTGCACAGCTTGGATTTTCTCCTCTTCCCCTTTGCATGTGATGATTTTGTGGTGACTAAATGGCTCCGACACCAGAGGTTAAGATGGCAATTAAAAAGTGTCAAGGAAGTTACTTGTGTGGTAATACATGCCTCCCGTTCACCTCCTTCTGTCACTTAATACTGAGTGTCTTTTGAGACCGAGTCCCTCTGTATAAGTCATTTCATTAATGTTAATTTGAATGTATGGCTCTTGGTCTCCCTGTATAACCTTGCCCTCACAAAAACAAGTGGTCTGTGCAGTGGCAAACCGTTTGATATGCATGCATGTATGTATGTATGTATGTGGCCTGAAAGTGGTAAAAGACAAATAACTAAGTTGACTCATGTTGTAGATAGATTTTAAAAAAGAGCTGAAAACCAACCTCAGTAAACCACTTCCTTTAGTTTCCTCAGGCAAAAAGAAAGATATGCTGGAGCAAAAAGCAAACAATTTATTAGAATATTTACTATAATGTCTTGTTTTCCATGATATCGTTCTACAAGTGAGAGAATATGTCTTCAAGCAGTTCAGCTGTTTTTAAAACATATATTGAGTCTAAAAAAAACTACACGGCTGGTCGTCTTACAACTTTAGCATTCTCGACGCAGTCCCACCAAATGCATTATTCATGAAAGACTTTGTCATTGTTTATAAGAGCTTGTGTCCCATTGGGTGAATACATCCCTTTGAATGCAAATTTTTAGAGCCACTGGGACAATAGAAAGTTTTACTGTGTTTGGAGAAAAGTTAAAAAGATAGTATAATCAAGGCAGCAAGTTCTCCTGTTGTGATCTGAATCAGTTGTTGGCTTGCGAAACAAACAAATATTTCGTCAATCTCTTGATAGCTCGGCACAATAAATCTCACCGCACCATGTTGTGTGTTTGCCAACATGGTCAAATGTGACTGGCATGATGGCTTCTGGCATGAAACTTTTGTCAATAAAGGGCTTTTGTTTTGCAATTGCTGATGCATGTGAAACTGTTTTTTTTCTATGAGAGCAAATTTATATTCTGGCAAATTGTTAACTTGTGTAATGTTTGGTTTTTTGATGCTTTTTGAATTTGCCTTGGAACTGCACCCTCAGGACCAGGTTAGTGGTATTGAGGACAGTTAAAACTAATAGATAGAAACATTTTTTTCATATTTAATAACAAACTGTAAAAAATGAGAAATATTGAAGGAGTAACAACAAAATATTCATGATATTGTGAAAAAAATTGTTTTGTTGCGTAAGCATTTCTATAAGAAGGGAAATCAACTGAATAAAATGAGTTTTAAGTGTGTGAAGTTATCATTGCCCAGAGGCAGTGGTGTGCTGGATTTTGGGTTCCCTTTGATCTGCCTGTTGAATATGGTGGAAACTTTTTTGAAGAACAACACTTGAAATTTTTTCTGTTCCACAAGTTCCTCTTTATTCTTGGAAAGTCCAATTGCTGCACTGTTGGGATAAAAAAAAGACCAAAACTGCAGGTCTTTCTACCTGCTCAGCTCAGCAGCTTTTTGAAGGAAAAGCAAAATGTCACTCTTCCAGTTTCGAATCTTTTCATATGCACAAGACGCGTTGTGATCAAAAAGTTCGACAACTATGCTCCCAAAAAGTAAGAACCCTACCGGATTTAAATCTCTCTGCCAACCTTTTCAAAGCAGTGTCACTTTGTGCAGTGATGCACTGTTCCCACTGCTCCTGCCACGGTTGGAAGTCCCTGGAAGACCCCTTCTTCAAGCACTGCCAAGCACCACCTGCGACACATGCTGGATCGCCTCCAGTATGTCACAATAGCGACACTTCAATCTAGACTTCCACTGGTGAAAGTGGAGGAAGTTGCATCGATTGTAATCAAGTTGTTCTTGGTTGAGATGCACAGCAGTTGGACTAAGTAATGTAAAAGCTTGGTTCCTGCTAAGTTATTTTTCTTCATTTTGTCTGAGGTTGTTGATGCTTGAAGCTTTTAAATCCTATTTTCTAGCCAGTTTTCTAGCTCTTTTCTTGTTCCTCGATTTGTCTTTTTGTACCCCCGGGTTTTAAACCACTTGTTTAGGGGAGAAAAATTCTTTTTTGCAACAATCGCACCTACACAGAGAATGAGTTAATTCACTCCATTGCTATCATATTTTCCAAATTGAATTTTTCCAAATGGTTTCACATCCATTCTTAGGGCTGACTTCAATGATAGTAATGTTCACTTTTATTTCATCTTTTGTGCAGGTGTCTTCCATAGAGTTATGCTACTCATATTCAAATGCCCAAGGGCGCTTTTTAATTGAAATTCACCAACTCTGCAGTCTCACAAGAAATGTGCAATGGGTTTTCTTCAAAGAGCACTTTTTAATAAGGCCATCTTCAAATGGAAAATTTCCTTTCTGTCATTTCAATGGAACAAAACTGAGTTACCGAGTTGTACCATTTTTAGTGGAATACTGTAGCTTTCAGCCTTAAGGTTGTTTTGTTTTGTTTTGTTGTCTCAAAACTCAGTCATTGTTTGTATCAAAATCAGGTTGGAAGTTAAAAGCAGACCTCTGAAAACATACAACGCGACTTGACTCCACGACTGAAGAGTGATATAATGGAAGCACAGTATCTGCCTCGGGGATGAGGTGTTTGCATAGTGCACATAAAAATAATAAGAAAAAAAAAGCAAATGAAAGTTTAAATTAATAAGATTCTAAATAATGTCAATCACTTGCTGAAGTGTTTTTGCAAAGCATATTGTTCAGTGGAGTGTAAATAATTCCACTTCAAACACCAAAATGTCATAAGTGTCCTCAGAGCTTTTTCCTGTTCGGAACTATGCTACTTTACGAAAAATTAATTACCCTGAAACAAATGCGATGTTCCACAAAACAGCTGTTGCAGCCTGACCTTTGGCTGTTGCTGGTGTAACACAGTCATAAAACGCAGCCATCCTTTATTTAAAGTGCAGCTTTATCACCCAGGTAGAGATGTGACTGTAAATATGGACAGCTTTTTATCACATCCATCTAAAAGGAGAATTGAGATTCTTGACACTTTACAGCAGTGGTGTCACAAAAAAAAGTCTTGTCAAAGTTTGTAAGAAAATAAACTAACAATATATTTTTGTGCATATGCCCCTGTTGAGTATAGGAATTCCTTTGTCATTTTGTTGCCATTTTCTTTATTATTTTATGACAAAGAACTTTCAGAATTTCAGGAGAAGTGAAATATTGCAGATCATTCATAATTGGTGGGTAGCTGGTAGGTATTTGGTGGTTAATTGCAGATATTTGTGCCTTCTCTAAATGAATAATTGCTTAATTTGTTTCATGAAATGAATAATTTGTCATTTTAAACACACTGAAATTAGTTTCCTGGCTTTAGTGTTGATAGCAACACACTCACTGTGGTTAATTGTTGTAACCATTTAGAAAGAGGAGCACTGTGAGGCACGCTGTGTTATTAGTGTGGAGGTGGCCTCCAATTAGTGAATTTGTCCTCTGAAACAAACCCCTCCTTGTTAACTTCACACCTTTTTTTTCTCCTTCGGTTTACTTTACTGCAGCTCATCTTCACTGTCAGGTCTACCTGAGACGGTACTCAGAACAATACAAAGAACTGTTTTATTTCAGTCTGAAACGTGCACGAGTTCAGCTTTTTTTTTTTGCAGGGACCACATCAGTGTTTTGCAGAAGCTCCACCAATACAACTTTCCTACTTTGTCACCTCCATTCAGTCGGAAGAGCCCCGATTAACCCACTGAACAACACTTCCCTAATACAATCAAAAGTAAAATATTTTTACTGTTGAGCAAGCATGTATCCGGTGAAAGGTCAAACAGGGTGAACACAACAAAAGGATAATTGATTCCAGTTTTCACAAACCTATCTTAAAAGTTTTAATCGCTTGATGCTTGAAACACAACACATGCAAGTGAATACGTTTTTCCTTTAGCCTGTGTTCAAAGATTTCATGCAAACTTCGTAAGAACACCTTTCACAGGCTTTCACGTCTTAGTTGCTGCTATTAAAACCAGTTATCCCCTGGTTCTCCTCCAGTAGCAGGCTCTGCCTGACACCAGTCAACCTCCAACTTTGTCCATATTCCCCGTTGCTGCTGCTTCTCACAGCTGGAAAACGAGTGAAATGTCAAACCTAAGTGGCACCTATCCATATCCTCTTTATTCAGGCTTAGGTCACTGGGCCTGGAGCCCATTTCAGCAGACACATTGTTGGACAGAGTACAGTTGAGACACATTCCCAGTCCATTGTAGGAGATACAGTCAATCAAATGCACACAAATTCAAACCTGTCGGCAATTTGGAGTCACCAGTCTTTACACAGATAAACCCTGCCTAGATTCAAACTCAGACCAACGCATGTTGACATGAAATAGCTCCGTCTTCCTGAATCTGCTTTAGAAGATCAAGGATTGTTTGAATTATTGATATATACATATATGTAGAGAACAAAAAAAGCTCTCGGAGAACAGAGAGGAAAGACGCTTGATATGAAGCTAAAAATCACTTTGAATTAAAAATAAATAAATGTTGACATCTACTTGGCTCCGGTTTGTCTTAGCTTGAAAAGCCATTCTTTAGTTGCACCTTCAGTAGGATCAAGATTAGCATGTCTGTGTGATGTTACAACTTGACTGGATGTGCAATTTGTGCGAGGATGGTTGTTTGTATATGTTGTAGATATTTCTAGATTACATTTGCTTCTTGAACAACTGAAATAGATTTTTTAACCCCTCACCGTTCTACTTCCCGCTGTAATTGTTTCTCACAATGGTGCTAACAATGAAAAAAAGGTTAAATGTCTTCTTACTGGCCTCCCATGTGTGTTAGTTTTCATAGCTGATGATAATTAAGACACCAGAGTATATACAGTCTATTTTCTGAGAGCTCGAGTAGCGTTATGGCACAAGCTCCCAGTTAATTTCCACAGCTGGTAATATAGCAGTTTTAGTGTAATGAACAGATGTTCATGCAGAGCGGCGATGTTTGCAATTCCGCCACAGCGTCTCCATTAGCTGTCGGGCTCTGGATTCCGAGGATGTGCTTAAGCACAGCGTGCGCGTGTTGATATTGGTAATATCTCATCACTTCTTTTTTTACATGGATGTATGGCTAAATCTCTCCTTCCCCCTGATGACTTCAGCTGTTGCTCACATAAGCGGCTTCATCCTTCCCAATCTTCAAAACAACATCCAGACACTACGTGCAGCACATCAGTGAACACTGCCAGAAGCTATTCGCAGAACGGGGCAGGAAAAGATGGAGAGAAGTGTGCTGAGAGTTGAGATGCAAAGGTTTTACAATCTGAGATCTGTGAATATCAGGAGACTATTTTTTTCAGTTTTTTTTTTTTTGTTCAAGGACATGTTTCTGCATTCAGTGACCCAAAAAAGTAGTTTAGCACTGTAACTATGAGCAAACTTTCATATGGTGAGAAGTAATTGATGTATTGACAGACAGGTTATCAGGTGGGCCATCCTGCTGGATGTCTCTGCTGAATGCCCTCTGGGCAGGGAGGTTTGTTTGGTCGTTTGCCCACAACTAGTCCTGGGATCATTGTTTTAATGGAGCAGTGGAGTGCCAGAATGTTTGTTTTTTTGGGGTGGCCCAAGTAGGACACTGAATCCTGCCGGTGTGTGACATGCAGGATTCTACAATTAGAAAAGCATAATGCCCAAACAAAAGCACAAGTGAGGGTGAAAATTGGCATTGATTTGACCTTCCAATCATGGCACTACAAAGTCACATTACAAAAACAGCAATACAAGTTCATGTTAGTTGACATAGAGAAAAAGTAGCTAAAAATAATGTAATAACAACCGCTGTGGCGTGAAATCGCCTCTCAGGTCATGGGGTGAGTTGCAGCTGCACTGCAGGGCTTCAGCAGCGAGACTGCCCAGTGTCGAGGCTGGCCTTTGGGGTGGCCGATTGAGTGGCACCCCCTAAACATGCCCCTGCAAGGTCAACAAAAGACTTGACTGAAGAACAGGGTCGAAGTGTTGCTGCAAAACAACACATATATATTTTTTATGACTACACATAAACTGGAACCATTTTCTAATCTAGTCAGTATGAGAGCTCAAAATAGAAAAAGACTAATGTCCATGATTGAAACAGTATCTCCTGAAATACTGAAAGGAAAAATATGCAACTTTTTCTTTCCCATGTGTTTTTTTCCCCCCTTTTGTAATTGCGTTGTGAATGAGCAGTGGTCTGTGGGTCCTGGCATGTCCAGAGTGTCACGAGGGACCCGGACCCAAGTACACGCCAGAGCAATGTTGCTTTCAATTATGTTTTATTGACGTCACCCAGCCAGGCAGTGGAGACATCCGGACAGGCGGAGACGGGGTCAGGACTCGGGAACTTGGGAACTTGGGAGCGGAGACGTCAGGACAGGTGGAGACGAAGGACTCGGGAACTTGGGAGCGGAGACGTCAGGACAGGTGGAGATGAAGGACTCGGGAACTTGGGAGCAGAGACCTCAGGACAGGTGGAGACGAAGTCCGGAGAAAGACGGGGGTCAGAGCCAGCAGACGTGGACATCAGAGGACAGGCGAGGAGATCTGAGGGAGACAGTCAGCAGGCAACAGGAGGACACACGGGGAGACATGGGATGCTGGCCTGGACACACTGGAGATTCGCAAACACCCACTAACACACCCTTAAGTAACCGCCCCACCAGGTGCAGCTGATCTACGCTAATCAGTGAGGGGCGGAGACAGGAGGAAAGGGAAACAGGGAAACACGGAGGAATGCATTGGAATGCATAGGACTCTTAAAACCGGGTGTGTGCTTTAACTAGGTGGTGACAGACTACACTATGAAACCAGACCAGACAGTGAAGACGTGACGGATCGTGACACAGAGTGTCCCCTGCATTCTGTTCAATGTGAGTTCCCCACAACCACAATCTATGCAGGGTTCTTTTTGTTGGGGGGGGGTCACTTTTTATTGTCTTTATTTACTAGTAGCGGTACATACAACACTGCTACAGAGAATTAAAAAAATGTAATTTCTACAAGACATTTAGCTTCAGCGAATTTGCCTTTGTCCCTGCTCAGGCTTTACGATGGGATGAAACAATAGAAATGGATGGATGTGGTGGTGAAAACTCTGAGCAAGGGGCGAATTCTGACCAGAATGCATGAGCACTTGGGTGAAGTCTGCAGGTGGGGATGTTGATGTCTGGGGTTGTTTTTCTCTGAGGTGTCGATGGACTAACATTCAGCTGATGCAACCATGACGCAAACTTGGACCGAATTCTTCAGTGGGATAATGATCCAAAGCATTTCAGCAGCGTGCTGAAAAAAATGTTTTCCCCTGCAAGAAAGTCTTGTGATCCGCCAACGAGACTTTGACTTAAAGCCCATAAAACACACACTGAATGCAACTCACAGCATCTTTGAAAGGAAGCATCTGACAGTGAGTCCAGACGCTGCTAATTGGGAGCCAATGTAAGAGCAGTGATATGCAAATTGATTCTCTCACATTATGTGCAAATTAGAGGTAAACGTGTTGTTTTTAATCCCAGAGGTACTTTCACTAAACTGCGACATAATCCACTCTCGTTGCCATTACATTTTCCTCAGCCTGTCCCAAAAATGGAGAAAACACCGCCTTCAGTTCCCGTCTGTTGACACAAGAAGCTTTTGAACAACATCTCAGTATTTTGTCGATTTGAATTGATCTCAACACAGTAAAAAAAAAAAAAGGGGCAATCACAAATCCCTGCAACGTAAATGATACAAACTGTGAAGTTTAAGAACATAATGATTGATTTCCTAAAGCCATTGTGGTTTTTCAGACCCCACATGCTATTACATGCTTATCCCACTCACAACATATTCTAATTTCTTCTCTGATTGTATGTGTGTCTGTGTGCGTGATTCAACACTTTGATGACTCCATTTTGCTGCCTTTGTATTTGGCGTCGAGTGTGAAACTTTTTGGCTGGTGCACCACAATTCCACTGAAAATCACCAGATTGCAGATTGATTATTAACACTGAAAAGCACATTGCACCCTGGCAGTGATTGGTGCGTGCGTTAGATTTTTTTTCCACTATGTTTTTGTGCGTATTGGCTGTTGTCATTTATTATTTAACAGAATTTATCATGGCTCCAGCTAAAGGTAAAAAAAAAAATGCAGTGAAAGTCTCCTCATTCTTCTCAGTGCTCTGCCATTGGTATATAAAAAAGGGGGCAGTGATCGTTTGTTCACTGTATGTCGCTCAACCACTGACTCCAGTTGTTTTTTTATGTTCATTCTTCAACGCTTGTATTTTTGAGAAACATGATTGTCAAACCAATTGAATTTCCCACAAGGTATTGAAACTGCTATCAAACCTTATCTTATCGGAGTAGATCTGGTTTACACATTAACCTCTGCTGAGTGTGAGATCCCATGACTAACTCTGATATATAAATGATATGGAAGCCTTATTTGATCGGGGCCTCAGGTTCACTGCGTCACTCCACTGGGAGAGAAGGCTACCTTTTGACCCCTGCTGCACTTCCCTCAAGTCATCTTATTATGTAGTCATCTGCCCTGCTGTTTGATAGGCAGTTACCTTGTGGGCTGTGAGTCCTCATCGGATGCTAATTAACTGGAATGACAAGATAATTATGTGCTGCTGAACGGACCCATATCACAAATTTTTAATTGATTTAGCAATACGGAAGAAAGGGGGAGGGGTGGTCTTAGCTCAAGGGGGGGGTAATGTTCAATCAAGCGTCATCGCTCTGCTGCATCATATCGAAGTGAACCAACACTAATTTGGATTATTGCACTTACATTTTTTTCTTTTTTTTCATATTTGATAAACGCTGTTTTAGGACAGTTTAGGAAGTCTTTCTTTTAATCAGAAGACTTGCACGTTGTGGGCACTGTGTCACTTCAGATCAAGGAATTAATATAGAGAAGGGATTTATTTTTAAAGAAAATGCAACAGGAGCTCAATGAAATGACAAATCCCGCTCACACAAACTTATTGAAGATGGCTATTTCAAAACAAGCAATATTGGTTAATAGACAGTAAAGCAAAACTAACTGAACATGCAGGGAATTGCTCTCCTGGCTCTGCTAAGTAGATAGGGTCAGATATTCAACCATTTGTTGAGCATCTTAAATTTTGCACGCTCTCACCACAACAAAAGATATTTTCCCTCTAGAAATGTTTGTGCTTGTTCTACGTTAACTCTTCACACGCTAACTCACAGAAGCAGAGCTAGAACAAAGCGTGCTCTCGAAATGTCAATCTCCAGGTCAGCCTGAGAGTGGCATGGAGCCCCACCTGTCACGAGAAGTGAGATTGTGATGGATACACGTGTTGGATACCCCTTGGTTTATTCGGAAAAGGCAGACACATTTTTGGGCCTGATTTAAAGAATCCATCAAATTACAGCAGTGTTGAAATGCAATCCTTAAAGAATCAAAGCACCAAAATAGGGACACAGTTGGATTGGATGTGTCCTGGGAACATAGACCCTCTGGCATTGAAAACTAAATAGTCATGTAAAGGTTTTTGTTTTGTTCTGTTTATTCGATTCTGCCATGAGATGACAGAGGTGTTATTTGTCGCGCTTTAGTCAACCGAAGACGTTTGAGTGTCCACCATTAGTTCATCTTCATGGTTGCTGTCCCCGTCTTAAGCAAGCAGAGCAGCATGAAATGCGAGGGGCATTTCCATCTTACACCTCTTCATCTGACATCAAGGATAATGGCCTCTGTCAGCCTGTTAAAGGTTGGTCCAGCAACCTCTCTGTCATGTCCTACATCAGACTGTATTTCCATAACCTTGTCACTTTTATTACGACATAAATCGGTGTAAGGTCGGCAGTGTCCTGGCAGTGGGGATGGTAACAGGGCATGAGGTTAATTAAAAGACTGTGCATAAGAACCCCTTGAACCCACAACACCAGCACACACACACACACGAACCCTTGCGCACCCCTTTATCAACTGAGAAATAAATTGCATGAGTAAGCAATGATGCACACCAATGCCCAGTATTGAACACTGAAACCCAGCCATGAGCAATGTGTGCTTCCTCTTTCGAAGTCATTTTGTCTGCCACTGCGACTCATGCTCACCTCCCAGTAATGGTTCCTCCAGGCTTGAAATTAGCACAATTTACCCCACTGTGCGGCACATCTTGGTGCTGAGAGCCAACTGGTTGCGCCACTCCTCGCCCCTGATAATCTCACATGACAGAGCCAGCCAAGGACAAAGGGGAATATAAAAGTTGTCAGCTTACATGACCAAGTAGTGTTGTGTGAAATGACTTTAGCCCGACATTGTTAACGCTGAGCAGGCTGCCTCCGCCATGCTCGATAAAGGCAAATAAAAGGCCAGATAAAGCCCTGATGGAAAGCTGTGTGTGTGTGTGTGTGTGTGTGTGTGTGTGTGTGTGTGTGTGTGTGTGTGTGTGTGTGTGTGTGTGTGT
>JAUESF010000074.1:7851105-7868591 GCA_032274765.1 Malacoctenus tetranemus | reverse complement strand
ACACACACACACACACACACACACACACACACACACACACACACACACACACACACACTCATTGCAACTTATAAAAAGCAGCTTTCAAGAGTAGCTCCCTATTACCTAATTTGTTAGAGGTTAAATTACGTTACAGTTGTGAACTCCAGTTGCTAAATCCAGTTTGCTGTTTTCTCATATTTATTATATAAGTTCGTTTTGCCTGGGATGCACCAAATTTAAGGCAAAAATATTGGGATAACCACCCAACAAGGGAAATGTACAAGTTTCAGCTTGCTCTAAGGTTACTGCACCCTGATCAGATTAACGGTTTGTTTATGCATGCCCCCATTTGACTGCATACTCTGTAGTGTTTGTTGCTCATTTTATACCAGAGGTTCCTGAATGGGAGGTTAATGCTTTCCACCTGGAAAATAGTAAAAATAGATTTGAGACATTAACTTGAGAAGTTGTACTATTGCAAGTCTGTGAGTTTGTCAAACTCCAAGTACATCAGGCTGACCCCAAAATAGTCGATTGTCCTGTGATAATTAGAGGAAATAAAATAAAACAGCGAGAGGAAAGACAGACAATTTTTCTGGGACAAAAAATGAATAAAGACAAACTACAATAAAGAATATTCTCACACACAGGAGGACAGATGCTGTCCAAAAAATGTCTAATGCTATTTGCAGCCTTAATTTGGAATAGATTTAGGTTGCACTGTTAAAACAACTCAGTCATAATATCCATCAAGATGAGGCAGGCAAAGGGTTTAAATAGGGGGGAGGCACTGAGCATTCTTAATTTTATCAATCATTGTGCATTACAAGGATTTCAACACTTGTTATTCACAAAAAAACAGCCAAGTGCTTCACCAGTTTAAAACTAACTACTTATCATTTTTACTTTGCTTGTACAAAAAGAATTTTTATTCGTAAAAAGAACATAATTTGCATGCAATGAAATCATTTTGTGCAACAAAAATCAGCAAGTTATGGCAATTTTGTTACAGGCACAAAAAATAAGTGTCATTTGTCGTCCTTTTAATTAATTTATTGTGTTTTCTGCAACTGGGTAGCACACTCAACTTGGCATGGTTGACAAAAAAGTGTCACAGTGGACCCGAATCAAGACTTGTCTCCAAAAGCATGAGACCTGTCCCTGTACTCGCACTCACACAGGATCAACTGAGGAGACCTGTGGCTCTGCTTTTTTATTCCTGCCATATGACTGATGTGTGCGCAGATTTGAGAGCGAACCACTCATAAGTAATTGTGTTTGTCTGCAGAGGTGCAATTGATCACGGAACAGTAACCGATCACCGGCAGAATGACTAATGTTGCCATCATCTGGGTCTGTCCTTGAAGCCTACATTGATAATGGTTCATTTAAAGAGTGTTATTGAAGGTGCGCTCCATCCTGCAGACACCTTTCCACCCCCCCCTCAAACTGAGTTAGATGCTCTGCTGAAGTTTATGTTCTGATTTTATAACGCTAAACTAGCGAGCAGCGTGAGATACAAAATGACAGGACCGTATGGTAATTTGTCTGAACAACTGAAATCTCAAATTACTTGTCTGATACAGACCGCTGTGAAGATAATAGAATACCCATCCATTCAGTCCATTTGCTATTTGAGTAGCCTGATATTCGATGGGCAAAGAAAATAGTGTCTGACCTCTTTCATTTCCTTTGCTCCAAACACCAATCTATGTTCTTGTGAAAGTTCCAGGCGCTGTGGAAACGGCTTCAGAAGTAATAAAAAAAAAAAACAACGGCTGTATGTTTTACTTGACTATGTTAAAATCACAAAAAGTTGGAGAAAAATTGTCAGTCAAAGAAGTGTTAGAATTTTAGCACGCAGCTCATGATGTCAAAAACCATTTGGATCAAGCTGATCTATTTCTATCTCCCGGGTTACAGCCCAGTTTTCTAACTTGCACAATCTGCAGGTTAACAGCAGTCGCATGGCTCGGGTGTCCCCTCAGGTTAAAACTTTTCACCTTGTGTATTTATTGGATTACATACTGAGGCAACAGCTGGAGCCCTCAAAATCTGACACACCTTATTTTTAATGAGCAACTTCATTAAAAATACTCAAGGCCTTTGTTTGAAACTGTTTATGAACCGAAATTATTTATGAGGGATTAATGAGCAGGTTACTGGCACCATGTGCATCCTGGAGGTGACGTGATTTCTGACACATTGGTGACTTGATTAGCCCGGGAGAAGTCGTCTCACTCCATCAGATGACTGGAGAAGCAGTCCATCTATTCACAGCTACGCAGCCTTTCTCCTCATAAGAATCTTTGGCAGAGTGCAGACTGGAGAGTGCACGCACGCCCAATAGGCAAGTTTTATTTTGGCCTGTCATCAAGTTAATCAGGCAATGAATTAGGCCTAATTAACAACAGCTGATATGACCTGCCATCGGCGACATTTGTCACTTCAGACAGAGGAAGTGACGCTCCACGCTAGCTAAAATAAGAACGATTGCCCCTGAATGTCTTGTATGCTGACAGTTTCCTAATGAGAACAGAGAAATGAGAGTGTCAGGATTTGTTACCTTAGGAGCTCAGGGATTTTTGCCAACCTTGCCACTGTGTGTCTGCAGAGTGAGGCAATCACCAAGGTAGCCAGAAGATGTGTTTTTACTCAATCATTGTGCTTTTCAGTGACACTTTTGGGCAACACAAGGAACCTCAGATAGACAATACATGAAAAAAACGTTATTTATTAGGCTTTATTAAAGACAGCAACAGCACATTAAAATGTTCCCAGTTAACTCTGATGTGGTTCCTTCGGATCAATTTAGGACATCGGTGAGAGTATATAACATTGCATGTTGGCCCACTGGGTCAGCAAAGTGTATTATACAGCATCATATAAGACTGCACTGCATCACATTGTATTGTGTTTGTGCCAAGGCTGAGATAGAGAAAAAGCAATGACACGTCATCATGCAGCATCATGCGGCCTCTTAACGTCCTGTTTTTACTTGGCCAGTAGGACTCATTTCTAAGCACGCACATGCATGAAAACATTAACTGTCATGTTGCTTTATGTTGTAAGTATGTGCATATACATTCACAAATTTTAAGACAGATAAATCTTGCCTTTCTTTTGTCTGTAACGTAATACGCAACAAAAAGGCACACCTGATGTGAACCACAATCTGACAGAAACTTCCTGGTAGAAAATGATCACACAACCATTTGTGAAAGATTTCAAATGACATAGATGTCTGAATCCCTCTTTAAAGAAGTGAAACACTGAATTATCCATATATATATAAAACTCCAAAAAAGATAGAAATGATAAAAAATTATCTCTGACTGCTCCAGGATAACAGATGGAAAAGACTGGAAAGGCCACACATGATTCACCGTCTGACAAACTTGCCAGACTCGTCTAGCAGACACAACTAAAATGCTTCTGGTCAATATTGGTTTCCGATTAATCTCACCATGACTGGAGCCTGGGGAGTCCATTTGCACAACTGGTGCTTGGGAACAGGATGGTTCTTGCCACACTAATGGTGGAGAAAAAGACAAATGTGATAAAATGACACACCAGACTGGAGAAAATGAATGTGGGACTTATGTGTCTGTACATGTTTCTAAAACAGCTTCGACTACAATTACAATGAGGCCAGGATTAAGGTCGGACACTTTGTGTATCTGTGATTCTGCAACGTGTACTTGCGTTTCGGTCTGCGATATCTGCTCAATCAGCTGTTTCATTTGGAGAGTTCATTGGAGTTTTGGGGCAAAAATATTGAACCCCATGTTGTTCCCAACAGTGGACAAGCGCTCTGCACAGCAGCGCTCAGTATTTGTCTGCGAATATGTTTGATTAAATAAGCGTGAGTAACAATGTAACATGCACAGAGACTAGTTTAATGTTCCAATTCATCATAAGCGAAGAACTAACTTTTTCTCCATTTGAAGATCTGCTTCAAACTCAGTGGAGGTCATGTTAGGCATGTTTTTTATTGTTGGAGCCGATTTTAGAGTACGTCAGCATTAAATAGATCTCAGACATAATGTTTGCCAAAAGCATGAAAAGCAGACAGTGAGTGTTAACTGGTATTTGTGTATGTATTTAGGAATCTAACGTGTTTCTTTTTTTGTTGTTTATGCATTCGGGCGCCTTTACATTCGGTCACTTCACACTTCACTTACCGAGTGTCTCCCTCAATCATGCATGACCACCAATTGACGCTCACCCAGCGAACAATAAAGACACAACACTTTCAAGGAGAAAATCTTCTTATCAGCCATTCTCTCAGAATAAAGTTCACATTGAGATTCCCACTCAAATTTAATTAGCGTTTCCCCTCCCTCATTAGAGGCTCTGCATTTTGCCTCTCACTCCTCTCTTTTGGCCTGTCACACGCATTAGTGCTTTCGCCTCTCCGCTCACTCCTTTTCCCCTTAAGACCCTTGTCACTCACACAGACGCCTTTAAGATATTTGTGATTGTGCTCAGTGATTACTTAAGCTCTGACATCAGTGCAACTGTCGCTGATTATGAAAAATTAGCTCCCCCTCTGGCCTTCTCCAGTGAACTCTGAAACTTGCTCTGGTGGAGCTTTGCTCTCCCTTTTTTTTTGTCTGCTGGAGTTGGTTTTGTGATGAAAAATGTGTCTCCGGCATGTGTCTTGAATACTGATCCCAATGGTAGTGAGGTACAACACCATGTTGATCAAATAGCAGGCTGGACGGGGATTTTTATTTGCAGTTGGACACAGAAGAATGAAGGACAACTAATGAAGCCATTTCTGGAATACAGATGCAGTTCTGAACTCCCTTTTCTTTACATTTTCAGACATGCATGTAGCAGAAAGGAAGCAACGTTCCTGATTCGGCCCGCGGCGCCCCCTCCGGCAGACAGCACCCTGGGTCGTCTTCTATATGGTTTATGCAAACAACCAGCCATGGCGATGAGAACCTTGTGTCTCTTGGATCAACTGGGACCACAATGCAAGTCCCAACAAAACAGCATCTTACAGGTACAACCGAAAAAAAAAACACGTTTTTTTTTGCGGCTTGCAGTGAATGGAAATCAACGTCTTGTGTCACTTGGAAATTGCCAAATTTTTTGACACTTGTCGTTTTCTCATGCATTCTGGGAAAGGGCTAAAATCCCCAAAAGCACTTTTTGTCGTTCATTTTCATGTTATGTCCAGTACATTTTGCTAACGTATTGTTTTATGAAATAAAACATGTCTTATGTCCCCTTATGTCATGAAAAAATGCCGGCCAGGCTGGTTCGCTCGTGCCTAAAACCACTACTGGCTACAATATCCAAAGTGTTGTTATTTTGCTCAAGTGTTCTCTCTCAATTTGTATTCTGCCCCCTGAAATTCTGTGACATGCATGTCTGAAAATGCAAAGGAAAGGGAGTTCAGACTTGCATTTGTATTCCAGAAATGGCTTCATTAGTTGTCCTTCATTCTTCCGTGTCCAACAGCTCAAAGTTTTGCCTACATCTTTGTGTTTGCTCACCACTCTTTGCCCTTCAGTGCAGATGATTCAGTTAATTGTGAACATTGCTGTTAAATCAATGTAAAAACAAAAAAGAAATAAAAAAATATCCTTGGTGAGAAGATAAAGAAAGCAAGATAAAACAAGTGCAGAACCAAATTGCATCCCAGTTTGTGGTTGTTGTGGAGAAGCTTTTCAGAGCCTGGCTGCACCCGGGCCTAAAACCGCTACTGGGCAGAATCGTGTGACTGGGACTTGAAAGTAACTAAGGGAACAAATCCAGTTCAGAGGTTGACCTTGGTCTTTGTTTGTTATACGAATTGCTGCATTTCAAGTCTTTCAGGAAGGTTGTTCATCTACAGACTCAATACTTCGAATGATACAAGGATGAACATCTGTTCATAGTTATTTAGAATTATTCATAAATCACATACATGTAAGTCATTTACTTATTGTAACAACCACAAAACATGCATGGACGATGGGCTGTCCATATATAGCTATGCTGGTCAAAAAAAAAGAAAGAAGGAAGCTGGTAATTACCGGTCGACTCCTTAGAGAGTCAATGATAAGCAATGCCGTGGGGTGCTTCAGTTGAACCCTCTTGATGTCAGCTGAAACAGATGGTGGAGGGATTGTGTTACATTAATGAAAGGTCCCTGCTTCACTCGGGGTATCTGTCTTCCTGACAGTTCATGTCCCTGTTGAAGACTTATCAAAGTTTCCCCATCATTTTTAAAGAAGTTTTATGTCACCTCCATCGCCAAGAGCACTCATTTTTAACGTCCTCAAGGCCAGCTGAATGAGGGGGGGGTGATTATGAAACTTAAACCCCTCGAGGGAGGCAGCAGAGTGTCACAGGGTTGCTGCTACATTAACACAGCCAAACACATTCATTCGCATCATTTTTTTTCCACACACACACATAAACGCTCATGCACTGCCCTCAAATAAGTGGTATGATGCAACATGCTTGTGGGAATAGATTACGTTATTGATCAATGTCACTTTGTTGGGGTTTGTTTCTGTGTGTGTGTATGTGCGTGCGTGCCTGTGTTAAAAAATGCACATATAATTTCATTGTTTGAAAAAAACAGGAATTGAAAATGACATGTCAAATATGTCAAATATCAAATGTAATAAGAAGAATTATTAGAAGCTGTAGTAGTGTTGGTACTATGACATACTGCTGTTCCATCTCAGTAGCTCTCTGTACATCAAAACAAAATGGGATGTATGTGAGAAGCATGTTCCTTCTTTGTTTATACAAAGCTTGTCTTCAGTTCTTCAGACTCAAAGCATTATTTTCTCTGCTCTGTTCAGTCAGCCGGCGGTTGATCGGACTTGTCTGTTTGAAATTACAGAATCTGAGACTGTCTGTAAGGATATTATTTGTTTTTTTTATTCCTGTTTTAGACATATTGTGTTGTGGTTATAGGTTTTCCTTGTCTTTTGTTGGATTATCTGTTAACCAGACACAGTGTGAAGTTTCAAGTTACCAGGGCACACATGAGATTGCCAGCAGAGCATGATTTGTTTATTCATGCTGTCATATTCAGAGCCGGTTGAAACGTTTGTAACAGAGCAGACTGCCAGCTGCAGAGCGTTGGCTTCAGCCACTGCTGCGCTTAGATCAGTGTGTATTATTAGGCTGCTGACAATATGCACTTGTGAAAGCCAAGCCCTGGCAGTTGCTTTGTTGGACTGTGATGCTGCCAAGAATGAGTAAAAATACATCTGATTGTGTATGAATACTGAATTACAAATAGGCAGCAATTGGTGTTCCAATGGTCTGCAGCTATCGAGATGGATCGAAATTCTGACAAAAATTCAGTGGATACAGTAATAAGCAGAAAGTTTGAGGATACAGACCTTTGAAAACATGAAGTTGTGGCCTTTCAAAATCAGAACTGAATGTAAGCTTTTCACGGAGCTTTTTTTCTCCAAGCATTGCTCACCAAATGGAGCAGTCGTCAGGTGACACTGTCATTATGATGCAGCTATTTCCACGTGTCTTCAGGAACTTCAGGAAACTTCTAACTCCAGGCAACACAAAACAAACTTTTCCTCAAGGTTTCAGCAAAGCTCATTAAGTGGCGCCGTAATATAGAAGCGTCATCCATAAAGTGCAATAGTAACACAGGTCTATTGTTTTCATTGCACAAGTGAGTTATCGCATCATGACAGTATGTCTCTCAACCTAGGACAAACTTTTTTGAGTAGACAATCAGAAAAGAGGATTCACAGAGCAGGAGACTGTTGCATGAACAGCAGCATGTACACAATGGTACAAACAGCAGAGAGAGAATTGTTCAGGTCTGTGATAAATCCTCAGTGAAAGACATAAAAGATGATAAAATGTCCAGGTGTGATCTGCTACCCCGGGGTTTGACTCCACCATCGAATTAAAGTGTGACTGATGCTCCGTCCTCTGGAGACAAGTTGCAACCTTTGCTGTACAACTTTATGGATAACAGTTCAGACCGCGCTACTTCCAACTGCACAGTGCATTGTAGTCCGTTGCACATGGGGCATTTAGAAGGGGAGCCTTCAGGTCCTAATGTTTTGGCTGAGCGATGCACCCAGTTTAGTCAAGGAACATGATGAAGTCGTATTACAGAACCTGCCTCTCTGTCAACGTTTTAGCTCCATTTGTTTATCTGATAGCATGATGATGGAAGATAAAAATAATACAACACATGACTGGAGCATTGTGAAAATTAAAATTATTGATGAACGAAATGATTCATCACTTTGGCTCCTGAGTGATATTCTTCATCATGGGCTCATCTGTAGTTATTGAACCTGACTGTTGTGATGAAACAACGATCTTTAAAGGCTGTTTTGCCCATTGAAACATTAAAAACATTGACCTTCAAGAATTTCGAGTAGACACAATGTAATGAAAGTAACATTTAGACATCGAGCGGCCAGCAGCAGCAATCTGAATTGGGATAGGAGAGACTTCCAGCAAACATTTTACAAAACACCAGAGTTTGTTGAACCTAAGAGTGTCTTTGCTCGATGTGGATGTGTGAGTTTTGCCTCGGCCATGCTGGTTAACAAATCTTTGTCTTTAGCTGCAGTGGAGCAGACATTCAGTGTGAGGCACAAATAAATATTTAAACCCACAGCTATGGAGGCAACACTGCTGAGTCATTGTAACTGGCAGAAATGGTGTTAATAAGTGGGGAACACTGCAGCACAATTCGATGAGCATGCCTCCGTTTGCTTTAGTTACGTTTGAGTTACTGGGGAAGATCGTGGCTCAGTAGGTGGAACGGGTTGGCCTCCAATCCAGACATTGTGGTTCTACAACCCCCCCTCCCATGCTGTCCACATGTCAGTGTCCTTGAGCAAGCCCAAATTGTCTTCCCTTAACTTCTCAGAAGTACAGCAACCAAAGTTTTGTGGTTTAACTGTAGAATATATGATCATTTTTTCATCAGTGAAAGTCTCAAATCCATTCTGAATCTGGCATTTGCAGCTGATTCCAATTATTTCAAGGCATAATCAACACAACAATACACCAAGTAAAACACATTTTGAGTTGTTGGTGCTTATTAACACCTAACATTCTAACATTACTATTTAGTTTACAGCTCAATTAAAGAAAGCTCTCTCTCATTGATGTTGAAATCAGTGGTCTAGCAAACAGCAACATATTGTACAACTACCACAAAAGCTTCATTCTTCAGAAATATTATGCTACATTGTAGTGATCAGAATCCTTCACCTATCATCATTTGCAAGTGCACATGTTACTAATTGTTCATTATTTCTTTGAATCAGTTTAAAGACACAGCTTCATAAAAGCCTGCTTATGTCAATCATTGTGAGACTCCATCATATTGCGCGCTTTTGTTACAGTATCGGTTCTTACTAATCATTTCGTACATGCAATTAGTCAAACCGGAGCTCAACACCAGTCTCCTGATGAGAATGAAAGACGCGATCAAACAATGGATGGAAATGTGTGCCGGGAAAGAGAGCACTCGAAAGGAGCCGCTCGCTGATGCAGAATGTCCTTCTCACCCCAGTGAATCATTGACTTCTGATACAGGGGAAGCTAACCTTGCCCTTTCTCCGTTCCATCTCCCAACACTAACACGCACCACTGACACATGTCATACCTTGGTCACAGGGGAGGACAGAGCTGAGAAGAACACAGAGAAACATGACCCGGGTGATAAACTGAGGCAGCTTTACATGGCGATCCTTGCTTTTCCGCCGCAGTCATCTCAGAGTGAACACCCCCCCCACCCCACCCCGTGAGTGAGAGCTGGGTGAGAGCATGCTAAAAGGCTATAATGCGCTGACAAGCCAACAGAAGAGAGAGCAAACCCGAAGTCGTTTTTAGAAACTGATACTGAACCAGAAGGGAATTATTCTAATGCTCTAATGCTATGTTTGTAGGATGTAGGATGATTATGTGCACAACAACTGAATCTCCATAATAATTAAAGTGTTTAGCATGCAAACAAAAGGGTGAATGGAGAATTTCATTGTCATTTTTCTTTCACTTTTATAAGAAGTTGTTATGTCTGTAAATGACAACTCATTTGGCTTAACGTTGCAGCCATCCATACTATTAGTTGATTTTTATTAGAATCACTGTTTGATAAATTCCCACTCTTTGAAGTGTATGCAAAGCCAATAAACTATAGTAATATAGCTCATTTTATACCATTTTATACCTTGTAGCATGATCAGCCACATTCACCCATACAGCTGTTTATGCACACCATCGGAAACAACTTGGGATTCAGCCTCTTGTTCAGGGACAATTTCATCGACGTGAGATCCAACCTTGGAGTTTCAAGACAAAGCAGTCTACTCAGCCACAGCAGAGGAATGAATCAAACGAAAAGCAACCAATGGACGTATTGGAAATGAGAAACTGGGTCAAAAGTGTGAAGTGCATCTGTTGCACATCAAAGTTCAGCCAATCTTCACACTTATGGGTCAACTGAGAGTGTTCTCCAAGGACTTCGATTGAGATAGGTTAGTGGTGTGTTATAGGCCAGCATCCACACAAGGCTTTGAGAAAAGGGAGGAGTCTGTAGAGACACTGCTATCCCCACTTAAGGGGACAAAGCCAAGAAGATCAGATATGAAAGGATTTCTATCTCTAAAAGGTTGGCTTGATAGTGATTAAGAAATGACACCTCACTGTGAGAAGGTTATCATCTAAAGATTATCTGTTTGTCCCCCTCTGTTGCTTTCAAAGTCCAGTATCTTGGTGAAAGGCATCAAACACACCGCTGCAGCTGGAAATGTTCTCTCTACAAAGGATTAGATAAAGATGACTCAGAAAAGGTAAACTCGCCAGGACAGAGAGCAGAACCTCTGTTCAGTATCCTCCTTTATCCCCCCGCTCGCTGTGACATTGTGTCTTTGTGGCTTTCTGGACTGTGATGGGCTTTCAAACTCTTATCACAGTCTGGCGTAGCAGCTGGATATTCTTCACTCACGTCGGACAGACACAATTTAGATGTTCATGTAGAGCGATGAACTCTTCTGTGGAGGAGAACGGTGCATTTGTATGCAGTTTTCAACATTTAGTTTTAAGGCCAGAGAGTCACCAGTTTCCCCACTATACTGCCCCACGAAGTAGGAAAACTGTTCACATCCGTATGTGCATGAACAGTTGTAGCGCAGGGAGTTGCTATAGCAACAGTTTCGCAACCAGCTGTTGGCAACAGAAGTGAATTAAACCTGGAAAATTTCACAGTCACTCCACATAAAGTGAAATGATTGTATGAGGGAGTGAGAGGATGACTTTGGTGTCAAGAGTGATGCTGCAAACATTCATCGTGTCAACCCACACACAAAACAGTCCGTCAGAATCCAGTAGACTACAATGTCATCTGGCCAGATGTTTTATTTTTCTCATTGTTATGAGATAATGCAATGAGAATTTTGTTTACTAAGGAAACTTTATTCTCTCACACAAACTGAAATGATTGTATTTATTAATCATTTTTCTGGCTCAAAACTCATGATAAATGCAGTCGCGATTGTAATTTCACTTTTGTCTCTGGGCATTGATCTGTTGAGCAAACAACATGATTGAGTCATGTTTGTTTTGCAGTTTTAGTCCTAAAACAGCCAACCTGAGCTGCACACTGAGAGAAGGATAAAAAGAAGTGCATGTTTTTTTTGGGGGGGGGGGTTGGGGGGGGTCGAACAAAAGAGATTGTCTTTGTGAGTCTTGACTCAACTGAAGCCCGTTCATCATTTTAAATTCAGACCACCCTGGTTTTAACCATTTCACATGCACATAACAGTTTGTTCTCAAAACAAGTGAGAATTTGGGGAAAAAATATGATTTGTTTGCAATCACTCAACTCACATTACAAAAAACAAGTTACCTGCTCTAAACCTGTTATTTGCATTCAAAGCTATGCAGAGAGCCACTCAGCCACAATGAGCTGGTGAATTTAATTTGTGTCCTAAATTAGTTGTTTCAACTGCTTGTCACGCTATATGTATAGTGGCCTGATTGCACTTCATCTGGGAAATCATGAAGCTTAAGCGAGTGTGGATTGGTCAGTGGTGGAAGTTTTCCCAGAGGACTGATTGTTTATTTCTCTCACACGGTCCAGAGACCTGTTCCCACAGATTTAACAGACTGTGAGTCTAATCCTACGCTACATGCTGCCTCACAATAGGAAACCGAGTCCCTGGTAAGCTCGTCACAATTAGTTCTATCAGCTTTACATATGTTAAGTCCCAAACTCCTGCAATCTTTTGGTTCTACGAATTTCAACAGTTCAGAAAAAGGCAAGATAACATGACATGTACATTTGCTAACTCCTACCAAATTACAGCCATACAGCAGACAGCATCAAAATCAAAGCAGTAGGCAGTTTCTTCAGTCTTCTGGATTCTAAAAAGCATCCTGTTCCAGTTTCATTTGAAATTAGTGAATCTGACTTTGACGACCTCAAAGCAGGCAGCAGCATGTTGAGTCATTTGATACACACCACTGAATACAGCATGTGTGATCAAGACCCACACAAACACTGACACACAAAGCAATTTTGTATTTGCAGCGCCTGAATCTAGAGGCAGGATAGTTTTCCTCACACAGGGGAGCTTCAGCAGCATGACATTTACTCCTCCGTTCACATGTCTGCTGAGAGAAAGGCTGCAGCACAGAGAGTGAAACTGAGATGACAACCCGATCAAATGTACTTTTCCCCGCCTGTGATAGAGCAGGGCCTCATGTTTTTCCAAATATGACCCGACAAATATCCTTCATAGATGTATGTATGGGTTGCTGCTTTGGTCAGGAATTTTTAAAAGGATACTGTGTGTTTTTTCTGGTCAGTGAACGGACCTGCGATTGAAGCATGAATCAGAAGTTGTGGCACGTGTCAGCTTCTGCTGCCTCTTCTTTGTGGGTAAGGAACTCAGCATACTGTCGTACTTTTTCTACAAATTTGGCTGAATAAGAGCATGAGTTTGGATGATCAGAGATATTAATGTGAATGAGACTTACTGATGAAAAGCTGTAATTACTACTAAAGAGAATACGGCTGTGAAAAGAAACAGCGGTTGTGAGTTTGTCAGCTGTGTAATATGTGAGTCTGCATTCATGGTTCTCCTTGCATGGTCTTTTCTTCATCCAGAGTTACGACTGAGAAAAGTTAAGCTGAAAACAAGATGTCAACAGACTGTAGACCACTGACTGGCAAGAAACTGATGGGGTCAATAAGCACTCCCATTCACTTAGAGCATTATATATTGAAAAGAGGTAAACTGACAACAACCAATTAACATTGCGGTCGAATAAGCATTAGATATACTCTAGTGCTTCCTTGAATGTTGTTTGTTACAGACAAGTTTCAGTTACCCTGCTGTTACAACCCCTCAAAGACTGCCATTGAATATAATTGTCTTGCACATTAAGAAAATAAGCATTTATGAGCATGTAATGCTTTACATCGCTGTGTAGGTAATTGCTGTAAAGAGCAGAAGTAGAAAAAGACTAACCTAACCAATATAAATATATGTGAACAGAGTACAGTGAGCACCATAAATCAAGTGTGTTAGAAGCGAGGATTCTTTTTTTTTTGGAAACGAGCAGAAAAAAGGCGTTGACTTTCTTGAAATATTGTTAGACTTGTCGTTACTGTGGAACAACATAGAAACAGAACAGTTTGTATCAATCATACATCTTTAAACTGAAAATTGGAATTTTTATATTTGTTAAATCTATGGCAAAAAAATCTGTTGTGTTTGACTTCAGGAGCAAACATGGGAAAAAAAGACTGTTCTTGTTTTTGTCAAGACCACACTTGCAATCTGAAAAGAGTTGCAATATTATGTGTCTGTATTGTGGCTCTCAGCCTTGGGAATGGT
Organism: Malacoctenus tetranemus; assembly: GCA_032274765.1. NCBI lineage: Eukaryota > Metazoa > Chordata > Actinopteri > Blenniiformes > Labrisomidae > Malacoctenus > Malacoctenus tetranemus. The sequence goes on along the minus strand of JAUESF010000074.1, from coordinate 7,854,750 downwards.
GCTGTCAGAGAAGAACGAGTCAATATACTGTAGTTTTCACTCAGTGAGTTGGAGTCCGGGAGGGACCTGGGGAATATGGCTGATGTTTTTAATCACTTTATCAGGTGTGAGGCCTGAAGGCCGCCACACAAACATATGACACCGCACACGCCAGCAGACCCCCAGGGCTCTGGCAGAAACAGCAGTGAAGGTAGAGTAGACTTCATGTTGTATCGTTTGCTCACAATTTGTTCATGAAAAAAAAACTAACGCATTTGCCTGAATGAATTTAGCAGAATAACTTCCTGGAACGAGCCCTTTATTTCTCAGTTCACTTGAAGTCTCAGTCAGCTGTGAGCAAACAGGCCTCTGCAACTCAATACAATGCATGGTGAAACAGGCAAAATGAGCAAGTGGCTGAAAACAATCTCAGATGATTTCACTATGGAGGCACAGTGCATGTTCAGTGAGTCATTCAGCGAATAAACCACGCAGCAAACATGAGCCCCGAGTGATCGTCAGTGGCTCAAACTGCTGGAAACGACAAGAAAGACTGACTGGATGACTGGATATAAGTAACAGTAGAGGCCTGAGGGTACTCTACTCAGATATAGTGGTATTTATTTCCATCAAAAAGATTCAGCAGAGAAATTCCCTTCAGCCCCGGGCACAAATGCCCGTGTGCCCCTTTGTATATCCTCTTTTATTTTACCACCTCATCAGGCAATCTTCTGATCCCTTCTAAATTAGTCATTGTAGAATAGTGGCAGTCACATCATATATTAATCAATAGCTTATACTAACATCAAAAATGAGTAGTTCATGGCATTACTAAAATATAGTATATTTTGAAGCATAGCTGTGTGAACTCATATGATATAAATTTAACTCGTGAATAGCGGCTTATTTGTTTAGCCTAACTGTTGAGATGAAGGATCTCTCAACTCTCCCTCTGCAGAAAAATGCACTAGATAAAAAAAAACAACAACAAAAAAAACAACGGATGGATGAATCTGAGAAACACACTTTAGAGCTAATTACGAGATACTAATATTCAAAATTTTAAATGGTATTCGTTTTGGAGAGCCATTGAAAAATGTGGTGCAATTTGAGAAGTTTTTTGACTCGTAAATGTAAAACATCTATTGACATGTGAATTGTTAATGAAATCACAAAGCAGTGTTGAGGATATTTTTGGATGACTTAAAATGATTTTCATCAAGATCAAGACTGAGAAACATGTGAGCAGTTCAGTGTACACTGTACACAGGCTTCCTCCTCTTGTGTTTTCCTAGATAATGCACTCCTATCTTCGAGTGTCACCTCAGGTGAACAAATGAATTCCCTTCATCCTCGTTCCACTCCTTGGTTTGTGCGCTGGGGGCGGGGGGGCGCTCAAGCACATGCGCTAACTGCACCAACTCGAGCAGCCCAGTGACAAACATACCTCAGAGTCTTTTCAATGGGTGACTGAACCTGTGATGAAACACATGGACCTCTGCTCCAGCGCTGCTGTTGCACACTAGATTGATGAACATTCATGGGATGCAGAGGAGAGGAAGGGAAAGGGAGAGCGAGAGAGAGCCGGTTGGCATTGTGGCCCCTCTGCTTTTGGCACTGGGGTCTACCTCGCTCTTCTTAATGACACAACGTCATTGATCTGTGAAGGAAAAGAGAAAATGGGCCGTTTACGCACAGAAACACTCAACCTGCAATGTCCTGTCCACTGTCTGGGATTTAGGCGAGAAAATCAATTTGTCATGACACTTTGCCGATGAAAGTAATTCCTCTGTTCTCCCTCTGCAGCCTTCATCTGATATGCACTCTACGCTTAGCACCAAACATGTGCCATTGGGAATGATTGGTTACACATAACGAACAAACACATGCCTTCTGTTTCCACGTCGGTACAGGCTAACCTCCATATTTGCGGTGGTACAGACTCACAATACATTTTTCTTTCACACTGAGACCTGGTCAAACACACACTGCACATGAAAAACGTGTTGGCTGGTTTGAGGTCTCGGGCGGGGATATGTGGGACTGGAGAGAGAGTGAGACTGTATGCAGTGTGAGGAAAGTAGAATCTGGCAACGTGGATCCACCTAATAGCCTGGGGCACTATGCGTCTTGAAAATGCACCATATGACACTTGTGCCTCCCCAAAGTCCTGGGGAGGGGGGAATTTATTATCAGGCAAGAGATCCCGTCATGATGGCCAGTCTGACAAAGTTTTCCCCAGGTTCAATCAATCACATGTGTCCTCTGTGAAGAGGCACCACCACAAGGGGCCCTCGGAGGCTTTGCCAGCAGATTAGTCACAGCCACGACTCATTTCTGCAGCTGCACCTCTACAAAGAAGGAATGATGAAGTATGCAGGGAGGGGTGTTGATAGGTGAGAGGTAGGCAAAAACTAAGTGATGGACAAATGGTGAAAGGGGAGCAACTGTGAGACAGCAGAGAGGAGGACAACAACAGGAGGTATGAGAAAAGGGGGAGAAAGAATGAAAAAAGTATAATTGACTCAGAAAAAAAGAAATTAGGAAAGCATAGCAACCTCACTTTTGGCACTGTCATAATAGCTCTGCCCTGCTCACAGTGATGATAAAAGCTCTGTTCATTATCTGGACCTTGGGAGGGATGTATGCTGGCCGGCCTGACGTGCCTCAAAGCAACGCCACAATATCTCACTGTTGTCAATCTCGCCACATTCACTCAGAGGCTAATGCACATTTGTTTCCACCAGCCTGTTGTGACAATTGCTGCTTTAAGAAAACAAGGCAAAACACAGTAGTAGAAACAAGAGAGCCTGCTCGGCCTTAAAGTCCCATTATAAGTGAAGTAGAAACTTGCCTTAAACACAAGCAACAGAATATGTCTCCCCCGAGACCACTTCTTTGTTAATCCCTATTAACCTCCTCAGTGAGCAGGGAGCAAGTTCACAGCCTTGGCCACTTAAGTATGAGCATGACCTTGCTTTGTGCTTACAGCTGTCTTATGCAGAGATTTTCAAACCACTGTGCCACAGCTCAGTGGTGTGCCATAGGAGATTATTGGGTGTGCAATGGGATGACATACAATATTTGCTAGATTTGCTTTACTTTAATCGATAATTCAATAGAATCTTGGATGTGCTGTATTTTCACAATGAATGCCTGTCAACTGCTGATTCATTGGCAGGAATTGACATTTGTTGATGGACAAAAGACAGGCTTTTACTCTGAAAGTTAAAGCTGTAATCATTGGACACAATTGCACAGGAGTCAGGGAGCTGATGAAGACATGATGGGTGTGACTATCGGAAGGAAACATGAAGCAGGTCTGTATACTTTTAGTTTCTTTCCATTGCCAACTCCACCCTCTCTCCGCCCCACTATTCATGACTGTACAATGCCAAATTAGCATTAGCATTTTATTATACAAAATCTCAAATTGCTGCCTTTTCTGCACCCTTTTGAATTGGTACGGATAGCTGACAAGAGAGCTTTACTGTGGACTCTGACAACTTTGCCACTTACATTCATGGCTGACATGCAAATTATCGCTTTGTGAACAATCAGGGATGTGAAGAAAGACATTTTCATAGCAAGCACCCTGGTCAACAAGAAAGTATTCTATTCTATTCTATTCTATTCTATTCTATTCTATTCTATTCTATTCTATTC
>JAUESF010000074.1:7823543-7851005 GCA_032274765.1 Malacoctenus tetranemus | reverse complement strand
AGCACCCTGGTCAACAAGAAAGTATTCTATTCTATTCTATTCTATTCTATTCTATTCTATTCTATTCTATTCTATTCCATTGTTTGTGATTACATGGTGAACCACAATTTTCTATCAACAAAACTCTTGTTGAGGGGTTATGGCCCTAACTGCATGTTTGTTGCAATCTTTCATTTCAATGCCAAGGAGGGGAAAATGTTGTTGTTGTTCAATAACTGACAGTTCAGCAGCTTAAATGTGATTTTGCAACGCAAAAAGAAGTTGTGGATCTTGTCCAAGGAGAGATACAGAACCTGAAGCCACTGACAAAGACGAGGACAGATTCAATAACACGGGAATGAAAAACGGTCAACATTTAAAGCTAAAAACTCCAGATAATATAAAATACCTGTGCTGACAAGCTTTTTTCCACGCAACATCCATCTAGAGCAAGAAGGTCATCGGTTGCACTGCCAAAATATCCATACTGCTGCACAAACTCAGCGTGGTCATTGATCACTACAGGAGAGGTGACAAAAGGATTTTCCTCCAAAATCTATCGTGATCTCCTCAGTTTTAGACACTGGTGTTCAAGAAGGATGGTTGGAGGCAATCTGTAAGTTCTGCCACAAGGCATCAAAATATAACGGATAACATCTCCTAATACAGCAGAACGATCCTCAGGATGAAACTGAATCCACTGAGGAGAGCCGATCACCTGATCTGAGTCTGACACAGCTTGCATTACACATGCTGCACTGAGGCTAAAGGATTTTTTCAACCGAACGTGAGGAAAAACAGAAGTGAAGACCTCAAAGAGCATCAACGTGACATCCAACACATCGGCTAATGGTGCATGATTCCAGGCCATCTCCAGCTTTTGGGGCTTTGTTTGGTAGTGTACTCTTCACTTCTTTCATTTTTGAAAAACAGCATTAGTTAGTCATGCAAAAAATGTGATGGATATACTTTTTTTATTGAATGCAGCTCCAAGGACAGGGGGGAAAAAAAGCGTCTGTTCAAATCGTATAAATTTAACGAGTGGTGTTGCAGGTCAAATTTTTATGATCGGCAAACTTTTTTATTGCTGTCAATAATCACGCCTCATTTTGAATGCAACAATTTTTTGTCCAATTATTTTCTGATTTATATGTTCTTCCAATCTAATCCACTCTTCATTCACAACGATCACTCTACCACATCATGGAGTTGCAGCGGATTCTTCACACTGCTCAGTTCCTCCAACAAAAGAAACTTTGATTTCAACTTTATTAACTTCCTTACAACATGATTTTTTTTCTCTCCGTTGACTTGCGTCGTCCTTTGAGCTTATAACTAAATCATGTCCTGCTCTATTTCAGTGTCCGAAAGAGGAACCTCACACCCGGACCACACAAAGCCCAGCAAGGGTCTTGATTAAAGAATGACTGAGAAATGATGAAGTTGCACCTCCTCCTCTACTTGTCATGTACACCCACACACCAGAGCCCCACTTCACTTCTCCTCTTAACTGCCAGTTAAAGGCAGCACTCAGCTCGAAGCTGTTTTAAATAGCTCCCACAATGACCTGAATCCATGCACTAACTCTGCCTTAATTGCAGATCTCACAGCCACACACAAACTTTCATGAACTTTGTCCCCTCTCAAAAGAAAAGATTTATTTGCAAAGTGTGACGATAAGCAGTAGGTTAAAAGAACAACCAAAAAAGGTTTATGAGCCGATGAACACGAATTTAGGTCTAAACTGCAGCTCTTAGGATAGCAAGTGCATAAATGACATCAGTTCACAAAATGCTGAAAAACACCACGCTCCTTTTCAACACTTTTTACCAAACATCTTCCTGTCCTTGAAATCTCTGAAGCCACCTAGTCCATGCAATCACAATACCAAGAGTATACACATTTCACACTTTCTGAATGAGAAGTCAATACAACAACCTCACTGAGTGAATTTGAGGACACTTGAGATGTAACATCGATCTCTGAAAACCTACAGTGTGCACTGAAGGGACAAAATTCATACATTTTGCTCCTGTGAGCCATGATATTTGAGCTCCAAAGGGCAGACCTTTATATTTAACACCATATTTCATAGACTGTTGTACTCAGTGAAAACAGGAAAAACAACTGGCTGGTGACAAACTAAGAAATAAAGACTGTTTTCTTTGTGCTTATTGATGTTTTTTGCAGTCAAATAACATTCGTCACATTTAAATTAGTAAAGTGCTTTTATTGTGAGGTTTTGAACGTGCCCACACTAAAATTCACATTTTTAATAGACTACATTTGCTCCATTCCCAAGAGACTATGAAAACACCCAAGAGAGTTTGGTAAATGTGACTATGAACTCGTAGAATTCATTTTCAAGGGAATGTTGATGAAAAAGAGTCTGAGTAACATCCTTGGGGGGGAAAATGTGAAGACAAAAGGAAATAAAGTAGGTTTGCCATTGAACGGGGCAAAGTCATATTAAGTAGTGCACATTTGGGTATCTAGGGCACATGACTAAGGCTTTTGCAAAGATATTATGTCACTGTTCGCTATGTCTTCGAGTGTGTTGTCTCTGCCATTTGTGATCCTGCAGTGGCAGTACACCACCTTGGTGATTTTCTCCACGACATCCACACAATGTAGTCCTACCAGGGGCATCCTCCAGTTACAGTAAATACCCCATGCAGAATGCTGAAAATTGTGTCTGGCTGTCTCCCTTATGAATTTGAATAGTGCACATCCACCTAAGTGTCATAGCTACAGGCTCAATTCTTCTTGACACAAAGGAGCAGCAGTCTTATTCAACTTTATCCCAGATAGTGAAGTGTTCACTTGTTTCCTGGGAGAACTAATCTCAGATGTGGATAAATCGCCTGCTTTTATTCTGATCATTTTATAAATGATCATGCATTTCTGGCACCTAATAACGCGATCAGGTCCTATGGATCAAATATGTCATAGAGAAGAGGTCTCCCTCCTTTCCCCAGTGAAAGGGATCACGATCAACAGTTGACTTTGTGTCAGATCTGTGTTGTGAGATGGATAATGGAATGGGTTTGGACAGACGACGGTTGAAAAGGTGAAAAGCAATTTTTAGTTTTGTAGCTTTTTGTGAGCTCGTGCTCTGGTAGAATCGAGTTCAATTTCACAAAACGCGATGTCTTCAAATGATGCTGGGAAATTGTGACAATAACAAAAGTTTGAGTTATTTTTTGAGTGGGAAATTCTCTGGTCAGATTCCTGGAGCTCACCTTTTTTTTCGGGGGGAGGGGGGAAGAGTCTCACTCTCTCTCTTGGGTTTAGACTAGTTGCACAAAATAGCTGCAACTTTTTTGTAAAAACCAAGAATATTCTCCGAAATGTCCCCGTTGCACTCTTCAAGCAATTTTATTTTCAAAAATGTGTAAAAAGAAAAATCTGTAAAAGTCTCCCGAAATGTGAGTTCCAGTCTTTGGACCACACAGTTCAGCTCGCCCGTCCCACATGCATCAATGAGTCTCGGTTACCGTTGACTCTGTCAATGGGTTCACTGATGTCATTCTTTTATGAAGGTATTTTCAATAAACACTGCCGACTGCAGAGTGACAACACCTCACAAGCTGACACAGCTGTCTGGCTGTCACCATTTCATCATCCCCTGACGCTGTTGCATAAAACCATTTACAAGACTGAAATAAGTCATTAAGTAGAATAGAAAACAGTGCCACTTATGTGAATGTAGATGATCGCATTTGGTTCTCAAAGCAAAGTGGTTCAAGTAAATACTGAGCTTTGAGTTGAATGAATCAGAAATACTTCTTTCTACATCTCATAATGAACAAAGGAGAAAAAAAAGATGCTGGTTAATGTACATTAAAATTAATGTATTTAAAAACACCTTTAATAATTTAACGGTTCAGATGATTTTTTTTTTATTTGCAGTTATCTGTTAACTTTCTGATGCTATGTGTTCAACAGGAAACCAATGAAATATTGATCATTCCAACCTATTTAAAGTCAAGCACAGAGGAGGTTGAAACAAATAAAGAGCACTTTTGTGTTCATGCTGATCCCTCGCTGTGCTGTGACCCAGACTGCTAAAGTCTCTTTAACATATTTAGTATAGCCTTTTCCTCCAAGTATTTTCTGGAAAACACATTCTCAGTAAATGCAAATTTAAAGAGCCAACCAACAACATTGCAGTTGGCCTTTCTTAGCATCAACATCCAAAGACTTTAAACAGTACTCATGAAGGTCAATTGAAAGTACGCAGAAAATACTGCATTAAGCAGGGTCCTGTCCAACATTGCACTGATTTGTTCACGTTATGTTATAATTCGCTTCTGAGTACTTTATAAAGAGCAAACACTCCACCACTGGAACAACAGTAATATTTCTATTCTTAGACAACCTTAACATTATCTAATGAATGTGAATGAGTCTGAAAAAACATTAGGTACAAAAAGCAAAAGAAAGGGCCTTCTCTGCCAAGAACCATCCCTTGAGGAGAAAAAGGCATTTAATAAATGTTGTTACTGTAAAATAACGCGACTGGGGCCCAGGAATTTATATTACAAGAACAGTGTTTTTTTTTGTTTTTTGTTTTTTTTTTAAATAGATAAATAAAAGACTCCTTTCTGTATTACCCTTGCCTCCTTTTCTGTATTTGCTCCATTTCCATTTATTATTTGATTTCCCCGGCTGCTTTTAGTAACTATTTGAATCAGTGTCTTTTAGTGCATACAGTAACTGCAGAGAGCATGAGGCTATTTATACGAGAGCCACAGAGAGAAGTTGTGCGTATTACAGATGACTCAGAGGGTCAAATCGTATCCATTCTAAAACTGCAAGACAGCAGTAAGTAGTAAATTCATGCAGCGTTGGAGCATTGTTGTCTTTGTGAGGTCTCCATCTGGTGTAGGCCCATGCTTTGTCTCAATAATGATCACCTAAAATACCCATTATGAGGAGCGCAATACTGAATTCAGTGTTTTCCTTTTCTGCTTTAGAAAAAGTCACACTTCTGTCTGGAGAACTCTTGTTAGCAGCTATTGATCTCACTCGAGTGACTGCTGGGATACACCAAGTAAAGAAAAGTACTGCCTCATTCAGCATCCGTCAAAACGACACATTTGGAATGTTAGGAGGGACAGTTTTCATTATATTTGTCCTCCCTCGGGGCAGGTCATTGTACCATAACAACAAGGTGTGTTCCCTGGTTGAATGTGTAATCCAACTGAGCATAGCAGCTTTACATTCACTTGTACAAATTATAATTTGCACATCAGTCTCAAATAATGACAAAATAATAAGCAATTGATGCAACACTTTGACTTCGGACTGTTAGCTTACTATACCATTGCTTCTTGATGTACAGTGTACTGTCAATAAAACAGAAACAATCAAAAAGGAAAAAAAACAATTGTTCTCATTAGATCCTGTTAATACCCAGGGTTTAATAAAACCCTTGCTCTCCAACTGATGACATGCGGAAGTCCATCCACGGTGCATATTGCAGTGGGGAATTGTTCCCTCAGCCCACATGTAGGCAAACTTGAGGTGTAGAGTACGAGGTATTAGGATTTTTGTTCTGAGCGTGTCTGCTGACTTAAGTTGATTAAATTCGAGCCTTGGGTTTATTCAAGGCTTTTCAATCCATTTGCATGTTTGAACAGAGTTCCTAACAAAAGCAGGTGTGGTCTACAATACAAGAGCATTAATGGCAGTTACAGGTGTCCTTCATTTTACAAGGCTCACAGCAGACTTGTCACTTCTTAGTCCATCACAGTTACCTGTCAACATAAACGAACAATCAAAAAATGGTCATCTGGTAAATAATGCACTGATTGAAACATTTTTTATTCTTCAGTAAAGCACTGAGAGATAGATTTTGAATGGAGTTGTGATTTTTTTTGTCTTCTCTCATCAATAAATATATCGCTTTAGATAGAATGTCAATATATATACATAACCCAAGTTTATTTTCAATAGAACCAGTTCATTTCTTAAAACTAGTTGTGCAAAGGAATTCTTTGTGTATGTCTTCCAGGTAGAAGTAGGGTTCTGGTCAGCAGCCTTCGGTGACACGGCCTAACATCAATAATGCATTCGTGAATGTACTTTTCGAATCCTGTAACCTTCTCATTGGACAACGTTTCGCTAACACACCAAGCTCTTATTTATATGGCCTCAGTTCATTATGCAGGCATTATTTCCCCATCCAGCAGTCAGCACCTTGGCCTGTTCACCTACAACAGTGAGAATTACATTTGGCTCTGTTCACATTATTGAATGAAGTGGTGCAACTCATCCCTTTACTTCATCGTCTTCAGCACCCACGGCCACTGATCCATTCAGTAATTTCTTCACCCCAGCTTTCTGAATATGAATAACGGTATTAATTTTAATTGCACATACCACCAAATTTGTAACTATATTAACCTTAACAAAATGGATCCTGAATTTGCAATTTCCAGACCATCATCGGTGGGTGTCTACAATGGTAGAGCAGTTCCTTTCATGGATCCGTGCATCACCGCCTCTCCTTAAAGGTTATGGGAAGGAAATGGGACCTTCAGTTGAAGATACTGTTTCAATTAATGCACCAGGTTTAAGATTATTGAAAGTGAGGCAAAAATGTCCCCTCAAAGAAATCATCTTGTCACCTAAAGAAAGGAAACAAAAACCAACTTGTCATTTTTTCATATTTCAGATGAAAATGTGAACATACAGTGAATTGATGTCCTAGTGGTTGAATTCATTGCACCTTCTCTGAGAGCAATTTCTCACCTATAGAACGCATGCTGCCTGGCAGCAATAACAAAAGACTAAGAAAGAGAATAATTATTTTTCAGCCTTACGTCTGATGCTGTGAGCGAACAAAACTGTCCAAATAGTCATAATTGCTTTTTTTATTTTCAAATTGCAATGGAACCTGAAGTGTGCATTACTGGAAAAAAGATTGATTAGAATAAAATAATTAGATTTTCTTCAATCATTAAAATCAGCCACTTCATGCACTGGAATTTTGGTTAGAGGAATAACTGCAATGATATTAATGATGAACTAAGTGTTATTATAAAAGAAAAAAACAATAACTTAAAAAAACACAATCTTTGTATGCGTGCAATCATGCATATCCTATTACTTGCATATTTTATATGATAAAAAGATTTTCCAGACATAACAGTGGATAATATCCTATCGTCACTGAATTGTACTTCATACATATCCAACCTGGATGCAAGCAACAAAAACAGATTTTGACAGAAAGGAGCCATGCATAAAATATCACAACCTCAATAGTCCATCTCAATGATCTTATGCGTGTTGCATAGGTTTTCCTGTGCGCCACCAATTGAGCTCTATTTAGATTTGTCATGTAATTCTGTTCCTCTTTGAGGGAGAAGCAGTAATTACCAAGCATTTGCCCTTGGGAATCTTGTTTGGAAATGTTTCCCTATGCAAAGCTTTAACCACGCCAAGATGGATGCAGCACTTAGTAACCTTTTCACCTTCATGCCACCCACGGGCCGATGTTTAATTCAGCGAGTAGTTCTCTCAGGCACTCTAAATGTACGTTTTGTCTGGACTCTCACTGGTCTCGTGAAAGCACGCGAAAGTAGGGTTGCTCGATTATGGCAAAAATGATCACCACCACTATTCTGATTGATATCAAGATCATAATCAACGTCGGCTTCCTTTTTTGGACAGTTCTCTTGCACGGTGAAGTGAAAACAACCACAAAATGCAGCAGTTGTAACTGGATGACTGGAGGAAACCGTAGTGTTTCCACACCATCAACATTGCTTAGCCTCTCTTCTTGACCAGCAGCGGCCATCATCTTATGATTGTTGTTTTGTGTAGTCTTGCTCGAGAGGCTTGATTTGCAACATAAGACAGAGCGAGAGTAAACCGGCACTAAGTGAAACATCTTTTCATGTGTTGCTATACACAGAACACTTTTATTTTCTTCAGTGTCTGCATTTTTGAGCTACAATCTCAAAGGGTTTGGGGTTCATGCTCAGAGTTGGCCCTTCTTTGCAGAGTCTGCATTTTCTTCCAGTGCACACACAAGTTCCCACCAGATGCTTTAATTGTGCGTTGAATTGGTGCCCCCAAATTGCGTTTAGGTGTGATTTTATGTGTGTGACTGTTTATCCAGTGATGATCTGGGAACCTGTCTCTGGTGTCCCCTGCCTTCACACTGTATGAACTGTGATGAGCAGTTGAAGGTTATTGGCTGTCCCGAGTCCAGTCGTGTGCAGTTCCTGGAACACACACTTTTGGACGGGAGCTTCCAGGGTTGTTCCGAGAGTCTGCCTGAGCCACTTTCTCAGCCTGAGGGTCATGGCCCTGAGTTTTACTACCACCACAGGGACCATGTCAACCTTGGCTGGTTCAATGAAAAACATCCTGTTCATTCTCCTTTGACTGTGGGGGGTGATGATTCCCCCCCACCCCCCACTGACATGTCATCCAAGCTTTCCTTTGCTATAGTAATGTTCAAGTATCTCTTCAGCCTCTAGTTGCAATCGTAGATGGCTTTCTTGAGCATTTGTCTTTCTGAGTCTTGATTGTTCAGAGAGGTAGGCTGGTACAGCAATAGGAGCCCTGCCTCAAATATGCGATGATGTCTTTGATGACCTGGTTGGGACTTAAACCACAGCAATCCATGTGCAAGACAGTGTGCAAGCCAACTGCTAGTAAAACATTGGACAGATGGATAGATCTACCATGTAGACCCCTGCAGTCATCACTTTACAAACGGACTATTTGCTAGGCCAATGACTAAATGACTAATGTACCAGTGCACTCTTCAAAAGCATGTCAATTTTCTCTTTTCAAAGAGGTAAAGTCATTTTGTAAACTGCGCAGCACAAATTTCAGTTTCAAGGACAGAAAGTCAAGGTTGAAAGCCTGTGTTTTGATCCTTCGATTTCATCAGTTTTGTTTTGGGCTGGGTTTTTTGTTTGTTTGTTTATTTGTTTATTTGTTTATCAAAAGCAATGGAAACAATCCAAATGAAAAACAGTTTTTTAAGCATTTCAACAAAAAAAATTACTGGGTGATTCAGACAGTTTCTGATTGATTTGAAATCATTACACTCCCCACTTCACGACCTAAGCACTGCAACTCAGAAATATGTTTTGAATGTATTCAACTAAAGCCCTTTAACAACAGTATCTGCTGCACAGGAAAGGACAGGATGCACAGGATTCACAAGTAAGGTCCACATGTGAGCATTAAGATGACCTATAACTAAAACACACGCGTACGATCCTAGCCAGATTAGACTTGCTAGTTTATCAGAGTCCCAGAAGTCTCTGTAACTTTAATGTTTGCGTGTTATCTCCTATTCTTGTCAACTAGCATCCCCAAATAACCTTCGATGAGAAAAGCCTCTTATGCGTCTGCTCACTCAGAATCTCTCGAGTATAATTTGAAGTCTTTCTTAAGAAGTTCAGCTCAACAAATTGCCTAAATCCTGAACTCCCAGCCTACCAAACATTTGTATCTGCGTGAATTTGCAAAAAGTCAATCATGCACAAATACTGGTCAACTGTCTGTAACTTTATCGCTCTCTATCAGTTGAACATTAGCAGATTGCAGCACGTTCACTCTGCCTCTCAACTACCCTCTTCCAACCTTTAGCTCACAAATGTGATGAAAATACCTTAAGGGAGGACATGCACGTGTTGGTGTAGATCCATGCAAAGAGAACAGCCAAGCACACGTGCACACCCTCGTGCCTAATATGAGGATAAACTAAAGAGATGTGAATGTTTTGTTCGGTTATTTTTGTGATGAAAGGAGAAGCAGCAGATGAAGCCCTTAATGACATAAAATGTTTCCCTGTACAAAGGGGGTGCATTTTATCCCCCAAGGGCAGTGGAATTTAGAGCCTTTTGGTTGTCTTCATACAGAAGTGATATGTGTTGCTATACACTCAGCTTGTTGGAACAAAGGGCTGTTGTTGCCAGGGACACTGGAGGGAAAATGCAAAATAAATAAATAAATCAAACAAGTTTAGAAGTCTAAAAGTGCATAGACGTGTGCTTTAAATGGCTGCATGTTATTAAAAAATCTATAGTGTGTAATTATTTACCCTCCAACAATTTGTTTATGTTCATGCGGAGGGGCCAATTAGTGCTTGACTTCTGTTTTTGAAATAGCCCGTTAGCACAAATACCTGCCTCCTATGTCTGCTCAGCCACACTAACTGGTGAACGTGACTTGGGTCCACATGGTAAAATAGTACTTGTTAGACCAACAATGCCTCGCAGCCTTTCCTTGATGTCACTTCACTGCTATGCAAATCCTGCCCATTTTCACCATGCCTGCATTTGTCTACTGGAAATGTAGGGCTCCCAACCGACTGTGCCTGGGAATTTAAATTTTAATGCAGTGCTGTGAGGTATATTACCAATTATGCAAATATATTAGGAAAAAAAAACAACAACACCTGATACAATCTTTCCAGCTGTTCCTTAGAGCGGTGGCAAGAGCAAAAACGTGTTTGGGCAATTTCCTCATGTGGAATGAATCAAGGGAAATAAAAGCACTTATGGATATGATACGGTGTACCATAAACTATATTGCACCTGCTGCACTACAAAAGTTCATTTATATATCACCCATCTATAAAATCAGCGGATCTGTCGTCATGCACTCACACAGAGCTAAGCGGTCAAGAAATGAAACAAAACAATAAACAATAAAATTATGATGGCATTTTATGGCGATTCACATGATCTCAGCATATGAAAAAATCTATCTTGCAACCAAGTCAGATTTAGTTGCCCAAGTTGCCTTAGTTGCAAAAAAAAAATAAATTTGGCAGAAAGAAACAATTTTTGATAAGCTACAGTGTCAAAATTGTGTCACTTTGTCCAAGTTCATTGTTTATTTTCAAGTGTGAGAGGTTATTTTGGCCTTAATGCTCAAGGCACAGTAACAAGCATTGCTGCGGCTCGTGGCACTGGGAAGAGGCCAAGATGTCATCGCCCCCAAAAACTTGCTCTGGGACACAATGTGATATATCTATAGAAATCGCCTGAAATAATATTTATTTTTCGTTTTATAAAGAATGAGAACTGTTTAAGATTTATGGATTTCAGTGTTTACAATCTATGGAGCTTCTTACCACCTCTCCTCAGAGACTTTTACACTCACACAAACAGAATGAAAAAGAAAAGACTTGGAGAACAACCCCCCACCTACCCACCTAAACACTGCTTATCTCAGCCTTCAAGTGCAGGAACTTCCAATTCCTTTGCACACTTTAAACTTCAGAAAATTGTTATAATGTGAATATGACAATTACCACATTGCAATTAAATACAATCACTCTTACAACTAACAACATGCAATTAAAAAAAGAAGAAGATGAAGACATGTCTGTTATCTCTCTTCCTTATCAAAAAACAAACAAAAAAACCAACAACCTCATAACAGACCTGGTAAGACCCTGGCGGTCTTCATGTTCTTCGTGAGATTAAAGAAATCTACACTTTACGCTGCTTCTTACATTGTAGTCGAATATAAAAAAAATCATAAACTGATAATTGGCTGGAGGCAGTTCGTGCTCAACAAAGAGATGAAAAATGATATTCTCTGTTGTTTTCCTCACTGTCTCTCAGTAAGCTGCTTGTTGTCCACACACACATATTCTATTTGTATTATTTGGTCCAATAATCTACATTATTACAATAACATGGCAAAGCTGCAAGATCAAATGCATGTTCTCAGATGCAAACATTTGCAGTTGAAGTTCAGTCAACTACTCTGATGATTGAATAGTCACAATTATCTTTATTTGTCTCACTGGCAAACTATGAAATAGTGACAATGAAATGAACAGATTTGCTTCAGTGCTGGATGTACATTCAACTTTAGAATGAAAGGGGAATAAAAATTCAGCATTATGTATTATTTTGCCATCTCCACATACAACACTAGCCTCACAATTTCCTTCTTCATTTTGACCGTTGAGCTCTGTTGAAGTTAAAACAGGCACTCTGTCAGTGTGAAAGCGTGTGAGGAAATTTTAAACCAATGAACAATTTGGGATGTCTGTTTTGATCACCTGTTAACATGAAAGGTAGAAACGAACGCGTCACTTTTGCTGCACTTCTCCTGTGACAGACCACCAAGCCTTGCACTGCATTACAGCCATGTTGCCTTATCAAGGTAATCAATTTGCAGCAGCTTGCTCACAAAGATCAATAACTAGTTTAGATGCAAAGTGCCACCTCCCCGCTTTGCTGTCTGTATATTTACTCTGACAGTTAATATAACTGGCAGTTCAGATGATTTTGGGGGCTTGAGATCTTTACTGTAGCATTAATGATAACAACACAAAGCTATTCGTAGGTACAATAGGACTTTTCAAAAACACCACAAGAGAAGACCACTCATAAAATCCATAAATCCATCTATATGCATCCATTTGGATGGATTTCTCCACCAGTAGTAGCCAAGACACATACAGGTTGAATGTGGTTTGAATTTGTTCTTGATGATAATTGCTTGAATAGAATTCAAATGTCAAAGGTGTCAGAGAAAAAAACCGACAGTTCAAATGAAAATATCATAAAGAAAATAGGGAGGCCGGGCAAGTATTAGCAATGGCTGCGTTGTTTAAATTGAGTCTGCAGGATATTTATGCAAGTGCATGCAATGTCCTTGAGAGTATCAAAACAGCTTGTGTGCGTGTGCGTGCTGCTTTGGCAGCTCACTCGTTCACACAAACACAGTGTCATCTCTGTTTGCCTCTGTTTTTTGCTCCTAAGCCTGCACAGTGACATAGTGCAGAGGGGGTACTGATGGCCTCACCTTCCTGCCTCAGTGAAATTCAGTATTGAGTTAGGGTGGTCTGAAGTGTGAGTTGTATCTATAAGGCAATGATTACATAGAATTGACCAGAATTGCTCAACCTTCTGCTCCAGTTTCATCTTTGATGATCATAAACAGCTCACAGATGAATGCTTTAAGCAGGAAATGAACTGTTTAATCCTAATTCAATTAATAACCAGAATATTGAATGACCATCCATTATTCACTCGAGCAATGGCAAGCACTTGTGGCAGTTAAGAGAGAAAGGAAATCTTTGTTGTGTCATTATGAATTGAACTGAAACACTTGGATATATTCGTTCTGTCTTTGATAAAACCGAATCTGCTTTTCCCCAAACAAACCCATGGAAAGGCTTCAAATTTGTAAAACCATCACATGTTCTGCTTCTCTCTGAGCACGCCGACTTTCAGTAGTGTGCCTAAAATTGGAGCACATTCCTGGCTAAGCAAATTTAAGTCCTAATCTGAAAGGACTGGCATATGCAGCGGCCCTCGAGGGACTCTCTTTTAGTCTTGGCCATCTCAAAAGGTGCAGAACCAGCTTGGCTCTCCACAATACACACATATGCACACACACACAGAAACTACTCCAGCAAAGAGGCAGTGAAACCGAGTTGTTAGGCATAACTTTAATGACGTGTAGTGCTGGAGTGCAATGGCCAGCCTCTGGGAGAATCAGAGAGAAAGGAGAAAAATATAGTTAGAGAGAGAATGAAGTGATGGTATGACAGAGGGTTTAATGGCTCAAAGAGGAGAAGGAAGATAAGAAGGGAAAAAAGGAAAGTGGGACATTGAGTGAAAGGAATATTTTTTCAAGCTTGTTTTGCATGTTTACAGGTTGCACATTTGGCACCAGGACTGAACCTCCTGAGCAATGAATGGAGAGAAAAGTGACAAGACTAGAGCACCAAAAGGACTACTGGTACATATTTTCACGAGTAAATGTATCAAACCTAATAAAACCAAGTTCATATCTTGTCTTCAGCTAAAACTACCTGGCAAGTATCACATGTGACATTGAGCAGCACTGTTTGTAACCTGTGTGTGCGGAACCTTGAGATAATAATCATTTTACCAGGAGACTATATTAGTCACACTTTTCCCAAGGGAGACATGCAAGGCTAAGCCCAAAGGCGAACATAGCTTTGAGACTGCAACCACCTCCCAAGATCCAACAAAGATGTCCCCTGGTGTACCTCTCCCTCATCTATCATGCTATCAAGTGACCCATATAAGAGTATATTTTAAAAGATCTGAAGATATGTCGGAAAAAAAGGAGCAAAGAAAATCATTGGGGGTTTGTGTAAAGATGGGTGCAAAGAAGCGTTAGGTCTACAGCTGTTTAAAAATCAGTCTTTTATAGATCCCATGTGATGTGGATACGATGGACTTTATGTTCAAACAAGTTGTGTCGTCCCCTTTGTTTGACATAACGAGAATAACTTTTGTTCAAGGCTCTATTGATTCATTTATTACATCCCAATATGGATTTTGTTGCTAAGCAATAAATGCAAGACATAACTCGACCAATAAATATTAATAACCTAATTACTGAGGAAGGCTTGTTGCCGGGCAATTATGAATTTGGCACAAACAGTGATAAACCATTAAGCTTAACATCAATACTTTTGTTTATGCTCAGCCAAACATCAAAGCTCACATGTGTAATATGGTTGCGGGAGGGATGTGACGGTTACCAGTATTACAGTAATGCGTGGTAAAATTTTACGTGATAACGATTGTGGTTTATGTTTAACATTATCGGAATATCGCGGTCGATTACCGGAACAGCCTCAGTGAAGTCTCGGGAGTGACTCGCAACTGTGTTTCGCTTAAATGCGTACCTTGTAACAGGCACCGTAACATGGCGGAAAGTGTCGATGACACTCAGGACATTTACCAGCCCACTTAAAGGACGAAATCAAAATCTGGGCTTTGTTTTTTTAAGAATTCAGAGGGACAATTATCCTGGCTGCAAGCAGCAAGAAAAGAGTTGCTGTGAAAGGCAGTAACACTTCAAATCTACTGGCCCTCTCCGTGAGCATCACCCGCAGCCAATGCAAGACAGACAAACTTCAGTTCAAATACATCATGTGAGTGACATCAGCTTTAGGAAGATTGTGTAACCTGGTAATGACTTGTCAATGATGGATTCCAAAGTTTTAAGCTGTATCTATCCTCCTACAATGCAGCAATGTTTTCTGACCATTCAGAATTGGACCAGTACTGGTGCCCACTCACTAATGTAGGAATGTGAGAAATTCCTGAAAGGCAGATAAAAAGTCACTGAAAGCTGATTGATACAAACTTTAATTTTTATTCTCTTCAAAAAGTTTCATGTCATAATGACTCTCCTGTCCTTCACTCCTGCAGATCAGTTGAAAGTGACCACCTGCAGGAGCTCTGTTCCTGCTTCCTGGAATGCAAAATTGAACTGAATTTCATAAAAGCAAAGAGAAAAAAATCCAACTGTGCTTTGCTTGTACCGAACCAGGTAGCAGCCCGAAAAGATGTGATAACTGGAACTAAAAGAGAAAAAGAACACATGCCAACAGTGTAATTTCTTCCCATATATAGAAGGAAATAAGTTTTCTCTCTTAACATAAAAAAGTTTGGTGATCTTGTCATTTGGACTCGAGAAACTTTTGTCTTCAGATGTTTACTTTGAGTGTTTTTCATTTTCTAACAGAAACGAGAAAACTAGCAATAGTAACCTGAAAAGATTCATTTGACTGATAGGATTGTTGATATTATTCTGCTAAAAAAAATTCTGCAGATGTTGTGATAAGATGTATCTCAGCTCCTCCAGGCCACGGTAATTGTGTTGTGAAAAATCTGATACTGTGGCTGCTGTAGAAGCCAAACAAGCACTTTGAAATTTGCATTTTCTGGTCTCAAAAAAAAGGTGATAAGAGGGGGGGACAGTGACTGCAACATACAATTTATTTATATCTTGTTTGTTGCTGTATGATTTTCAACAAATAAATGTGTTGTTTAGAGTTTGAATTGATAGTTTGAGGGCTGAAATATTTCGAGTCAAACCCTGAAAACATCACTCACTGTTTGAAAAGTTAAATTCAGCTGAAGCTGATTGATTTCCTGCTTACATGGGATTGTGTGGTGTATTGAATCTCTGGATCTGAATCAAACCATCTCTGAGTTGTTCCTGTGCTCATTTTTAAACCTGCTCTGCGCTTTCATGTTAGCTCGAATTTTAAATATTGTATATCCGGGGTCTGAGGGTGGAAAGAGTAAATAGTTTAATGGATTCATCGCAATTGGGACAATGAAGAGTATGAACCGATGCACGGAGGTCAGAAATCGATTGTGTGTCATATTGTGCTCGCAAAAATATATCTGTGTGCATTTTGTTTGTTTTCGTGTTTTATTGGGACTGTAAACATTTAATAACTGACTGTAGAAAAGCCTTAAATGAGCTGGGTCACTATCACATGAGGAAGTGTATCTGTCATCGCCACGACACCACTGGATGTCCTGTTGATATTCAATTTCAGCAGTACTGAGTCCACATCGAGACTTGCTTAGGGGGAAAGTCAGATAAATTAATGGCTGAACACACGTTACAGCAACAAAGCACAACACCACGGAGGTGTTTGATGTGTAGCCGCACACGAAAACATTGTGTTCCAATCCACACTGCCATGTGAGCACGCAGTCGCTCTGACATTTATTTGTTCGCTGCAGTAAAAAGCATTGACTGTGGCAAACAGAGGATTTGTAGAGCAGATGTCTTGCTGTGTAACTGAAGAGACGCTCACTGTGTTTCTTCAGGCCAATTTCAGTGCCAATCTTCCTTAAAGGTGCAGTATGTAAGATTTATTAGAACCTGAAAGTAAAGCCGCACAATAGCCGCGCAAGAGAATTATCCACAGCCGCTGTTAAGGAATCTCGTACGATCTGAAGTCGGGTGTCACTTCATTTATGAGCACTGCTGGGAGCAAACCGAACAATGGAGTGTCGCTGTGTGCCGTCTGACCCAGCGTGCGCTGATTGGAGCACTTTCTCTGCTCATGTAAAGCAGTCGTGTCCGTAACCGCAGGACACTGATCTGTCTGCTGGCACACAGAGACGCCAGGTGATGCGAGATGTTTCCTCATTTTCACGAGCAAACATCCAACCATTGACCTCGCACTCCCTAAAACCTGAGGATGAGACTGTATTCGGCCATATTTTTGTGGAGCCTATTTTGAAGAAGAAACTGTGCGGTTTGCACATTACGCTGGAGGAGAGTCACACAAGTGCATCATCAGTCGAAAGCTGTGCAAAAATCAAACACCTTCACCCTGTAAGTTGTTCATCGTTTAACATCGTTATGGCTGTATTAATGTTTGAGGGGATGGGGATGGGGAAGTGAAAATAGCATGTTGCAAACAGGTTGAAAGCAGTAGCAGGATCTTTAATAGCCACTCTTGTGCAAAAGTGTGTTTTGTCCTAACGACTGTTTTTGTTTTTGTGATGCAGCTGACCATTGTGCTGAGATCCCACTGCTGCTCTCCTTGAGGAGGAGAGCATGTTTTGAGAGGAGAAGAGGAGACATGGATCTCAGCAATAAGTAGTTAAACAACAGTGACCCTGCTTGACAAGGGCAATGTGCCCAGAGGCAAAATAAGCCAACAGCGCTGCACCCTGGTGGTGACGTTGCATCATAAATAATTTATCATGCTGTTCTTAAGGAATACAAGGAGCATGGAAATGCATCAGGCTTCGCGCTGAAGCTCCTATTCAGCCAGCAGCTATATTCATCACAGCCTCCATAATGGTCCTAATAAGCATCACGTGGCATTTGTATCAAAAATAATCGATGTGACTAATCAATGCTAATGCTGCAAGGAAAATTCACATGTGTTTGAACTGTAACATCCATCAGTCCTCCTCACATATTCCACGAGGAAGCGTGTGGTCCAGTGTTTGAGCACATCTGTTTCTGAGAGCAATTCTGAAGGTTGCTGGGAAAAAACCCAAAACCAAGCAGGACACGAGTTTCACTTGAGGTGTTTGTAACAAGCATCTAAATGTTTTAAGGTGTTGGAAATTATCTCTGCTATAAAGATTTTGCAGGGAAGAAGCAACACTAACACTTACCATTCATAAACAGCATCACTTAAGGTGCTTTATTTTACGGTTCTGAGGCTCTGAGTTTTAGGTCTTCTGATTCTTTGGCTGCCTGAAGAATGAAGACATTTAATTTTGTGCTGAAAATCTAAGAGAGTGATCGTGGTGTAACACTGCCTGATGTTGTCACTGAAGCTTTCTGTCATTTTATTCAAGTAGTACCTTAGAACTATGGTATACATACAGTGAATTGACAAAAAAAGTATTATTTGAGTCTTTGAAATTGCGACTTTTCCAGCTCGGATGATGTTCGTCAGTTCTGCATGTTGCTATACCAGCTGGCAGAACATATATGCTTTTCACAAAGGAAAATAAGCGTAGCTTCCTCGTCAAATGTTTTCTCTACTTTGCCAGCCTCTGATTCATTCCTGTCTGTGGTCCATCCCTGGTGGCCTGATTAAACTTTAGGAGGCAAAGCGCGTTCTGAAGCTGCAGTCGAGTGATCTCTCCCATTCCTTCATTGCTTGCTGTTCCACAATTATATTCCAACACCTTTTGGAAAAATTGCCGGCTCAGTAAACTTATCAAAGAGAAACTCTTTTCACTCCTTCGTTAAAGTTAAACATCTCAGCTCTGATGCGTACAGATGTAGAATAAGCAGAGAATTAGACATGGGCTGACTTCTTTCTCTCTCTGTGTGTTGCCTTTATTCAGCTGACAAAATGTGAATTCAGGTCCGCTTTCACTCATACAAGCAGAGAGAAACTTAAACCGTGAGAAGACAGAAGAGGGGGAAAAAAGGCATGTCTCAAACAAACGTTCTCTGACAAATTGAACACGATTATCCCTGTGGGAGATCTCAATTAGTGAACACTCTACATTTCAGTATCACAAGATGACTTGATTTTTCACAGCCCGGCAGTTCTACAAATTTATTTTCTTCAGCCAAATACTTGGACAACTGCGTTCAAACTAGGTAAATCATTTTTCTGGCCATCAAGCCTTCTTTAGAGCATCTTGGATAAAAGGGAACTGATAGTTCTTAGTCAACAAGTTACTATTTCCAAACAAGTTAAGTTATTGATCCCCTTGAAGATTTTAGTTCTCTGCATTTAACCCATCCCATTTGTAGGTAACCTTAACTACACATATTAGAAGCAGTGGGCTGTGAGTGTCCCTGCAGTGTCCAGGGAGCAGTTTAGTGCCTTGCTCAAGGGCCCTCAGTAGTGGTGACTTGAAAGCTGACAAGCACTGACCCTCATTTTCCCCACTTAAACCTATCGCCAGTGCATGGAGTGGGTCTGACTGCCGTGCACATCCTACGTGCACCCAAACACAGTGCGATGGTAACGACACAGAGAAGTTGGTGGTCAGAGTGTAACTTAGGAAGCTGGCAGAGCAGCACAATTTGGAAACGTCTGCAGAAAAAGCGTCGCTGATTGTGCGAGAAGTCAGAAAACAAGTTTTTGCCCCACGACGTCTGAAAATATCTCGACGTCATCCTGTTCATGGTGACGAAGAAACAATGTTCTTGCTTCTCACAGAGTGTGAACTGGCCTTTCGCCACGTCAGTTTAAACTTGTGAGAAAATGAAGCATGATAATTCAATGTGTCTATCAGCGATTGATCATAGCTTCAGACGTAACCGCATCACATGGCACTTGGTTGCTCGGTTCACCTTTCGACTGAGTCTTGACTGACAAGGGCACAGAGAAGACCTCCTGTAAAAGAGTATGTCCTTTTCCAGTTACACAGCCCTTTGAAGCCTCCCACACTTGGAAGACCACGAGCCGGATCAAAGCCGGAGCAGAATAATTTGTCCAGCGTGTCTGACAGTTTTAAGAAGATCTAAGCCATTTCATCTACAAACAAGGCACAACAAAAGGTAACACAAAGTGAAAACAGCAATAATGGGGAAAAAAAGTAGCATTCTTCTCACTTTCTTCTTTTATCACGCACTTCTGTTGCCACCAAACATTAATGTCACCACGCTGCAGCAGTGCATGGAGATTCGTGGAGGGGGGTAATTACTTGAGAGCGCTTTCAAGCTGTTTTTCTCCAGTCGTACACAGTTAAGTGATTTTTTTTCAATTATTTCTTTTTATATGTACTATAATTACCACATGGTCATCACTTCACAGTATGTTATAAAATGCTTTATCTTAGAGTCCTGCTAGTTTATCATCCTGTTTCAAATTAATGGGTATTAATTGTTTATGGATGCATGGGGCATGGGCTAGATTGCAGGAAGGTGCGCATCTTATATTAGTTGTCACATTTGAGTGCATGCAGACTTCATATCTGCTGTGCTTCAATAATTACTCATTAACATCCATTTATCATTTAATGTCAGGCTCATTTATTCACTTCCAGATTACCTAAATGGCCCCAGAGTGTGCCACGAGTGCACGGCTGTGTTGTGTTTCACTGGCAGATGTGCTTTTCCAACGTACAACATTTCTTTGCACTTCAGAGAATGGCGTTGCTTTTCATGAGTACAATGTAGGGACCACTCCAGCAAATGGTCTCAGATCACTTCTGCATCCCAATTGGCATTCAGACGTCATTGTTTTCCTGCATGCTACTCATTTCTAAAACTAGGACTCCTCTCCCTACAGACAAATAAACAAATAAAAAAACACCCAGCAGACATGACTGGTGCAAACCACAGCCAGTTTTTGGGGAGAACTTCACACTTACTGTGAGACACAGTGTTTAAAATGTATTTGAGGTTTGATTCAACTCGAGTTCCCCGTCATATGAGCAACTTCTTTGGTTTAAGGGAAGGCCATCTCTCAGATTACTTGGAACTGAGTGGAAAAGGGCCTTTTGTAGAACCAGGACCTAAAAAAGTGTTCAAAAGAACTAATGTGCACAATATAATAAATGCTTTCTGTTTTCTATTGACAAAAAAGGCACACAAGCCACACATAGAAATCAAACTTCTTCCATCACAGTGTCCCTTTTGGTCACTGCATTTTTTTTTCTCCCTGTTTTCAAAGTTGAAGCTATTCACTCAGTGTGGTTGATTCTTGTGAGTGGGCTGAAGCACTCACGAGTAAAACCCATGACTCACCAGCCCCCTGAGTCACGGGGCACTGTGGCCCGAAAGAGTCGCAGACTATGACACCATCTGTTTATTTTATCATTAGCGGCCGCGTTGACGTCAGGAAGTCACGGGTCACCTTAACAAAAGCTACGACTCCATAAGCACAGTGTGTCCATGTACTGAAAATTACTCCATCACTGTCGGAGGGGCATTTATCATATCTTCAGCAAGCTTTGCTCATATTGCCAGCCCCTATAATCATGCTTCCTCCTTCCTCCCATGTACCTCATTTAATTATTTATTCTCTGCTAGTGTCTCCTGTATTATTGAAGACTTCGCCAAAAGTCCAGTGCTCTGCACTTACCTCAGGAGATTTATGCTGTCCAAGTACAATAAAACATGTTCGGCATGTTTCATAAACAATGGTTTTATGTTGTTGTGTTTCCAACCAACAAGTAAAGAGTGATTCTCTGTGCCTTTAGGGGAAACGGCGATGTGCATTATGTTTTCAATATCTAACAAGGAAACTGATCATTTATGATTCACGAGTGAGCTGAAAACATCTGAAAACTTATTTTTGCTAACCTCCAGAGCTTAGGCTTTCTAAATTACTAATGTGATGCAAAAGTGTACTCCATGACACTTAAAATCTCTATGTAACTGCAAATTACGCGTAATATACAGACCCAGAATTTAAGGAAGAAGTGGCAGTTGCCTGTGTCTCTTAGTCTCGTGCACAGTGACTCCTCTACTTGTCGCCTCTTCAGTATCACACCCTCAACCTAAAAAGAAGACACACGGTTCACAAATCTTTTGGGAGACAAAAATCTTGGAATAGAGGAGAGGATAATAGATTGTTTACATGAACCCGTATTAATTTCTTTCATCGAAAAATCTAGACAGCAGCTAGACATTTTCTCCCCGTAAGATTCTGGTTTGATCTCGTTCATCTCATGTCATTGGGGTCTTCATATAATCTTTATCATCCTCGGAAAGCACTCAAAAGTTTGATGTATACAGTAAAGCAGAAAGGGGGAATGAAGAAGAGCCTTCTTGATGAGAGAGGTCAGTGGAAAAACTGGTTTGAGTTGTCAGAAAGATGACTTGGAAAAGCACACTTCGTGGCAGCGAGAGGCGAAACTGGTGGTGTTGGATGTCTGAATTGGACCAGGGTGAGAAAAAGAACACGCTGGCATTCTCTACATATTCTCTCAGACCAAAAGACAAGATGGAAAATGACTTTTAATTCTCCAAACTGATTTACTGATGCACTGATATGCATCGGGCATTACGAGAGTGATTTTTCCAGCAGAAAACTAACAGCTTTTGGATTATGAATAAACCGGTGTTTTGAATGAGTCACACAACACAAGTTCCGCTATTAATGACTCAGTAAAAATTAGAGTGGTTTGAAAAGGAGGTATTTAAAATTAAGCACTGAAGCTCTCTCTGGAATGGCAGGGGCTTTGTCTGCTTAAGACAAAACTGAAATTAAAAAGTCAGGGACTCAAATGTCAGCAAGTGCCGTCTGAAAATAGATGATCAAACTGATCTGGCAGCGATAATCATAACGCACCGTCTTCGCCGAGTTGTTTAACACCTTGACAGTAAATACATTAACATGGAATCTGAAATTGAGATTGCTTAAAAGGTCAAGCAAAATAGAAACACAGAAACTCCATGTCAAAAATGTTTTACAGCGGTTGACAAAAAAGGAAAAAAGACAGACAACAAGATAGAGGGAAATAAAACAAATGTTTTCTGCTTTATACATGGGACAAAATTAAAATCCATTCAAAACAGATGCTTTTTTTAAGTTAAACCTTACACTTCTTCTACTTCCCCAAATCATGTGGAAGGAGCTACTGCTTTAGGTAAAGCATGTAAAAAGAGTAAAAGCTTACAAAGTCAGAAGGTGATCAGCGTCATCTTGTTCATAGTGCATTTTATATCACTTATTTGGTTGGTGTTTTTAAGGGTTTGAAGCATGTGAAGAGATTGAAACCTTTGTCAACTTTGAATTGCATTGAGATCCACTGAGATTCTTGTGGGCCTTTTTTTCTTATTTTGACTTCTGCTTCCTTCTCTCATTCCTTCTCGTTATGTTGGCATCAGAAAGGTAAACTACCTCAGCCAGAGAGGCCCTCTTTAACTTGTCTCCTCCTCTTCATCACTTCACAAAGAGACGCGTGCCTCAGTAACAAGCTGTTGCGCCGCAATCCTCACAGCTACTTCTCTGTCCTCGCAACAGATATCCATCTCCTGGGAATCGATCAAACGCATCAGGCATTCATCAGTCTCAGGCATTTAGCACAGATGTTCCAGTTAATTGCATAGGCACGTGTAAGTGCCAGCCTGCATCTAATCACATCCCGTGTAAACACTTGACCCGAGGATTTCAATCAGAATGGGAAAAGTTTCTTTTTAACCACTGCTCAGTGAACATCAATGACCTCCCCAGTTACCAGATCTGAATACAACCGAGAACCTTTGGAATCGGATAGAGCGGTTGAATCGCAGCACGCCGCTAAAAGATGACACAACTACAAACAACTGATGCAACTGTGTCATCACGGAGTAGACGCTGAAGGAAGCAGCGTTTTGAGAAGATCCCAAGGAACACGTGCGATTAAGAAATTAGGCTCAAAGAAATGTTCGTGTGAAGTTTGTGATTATTTATAGAAGCAGATCTACTTTCACTGGATCATTTTGTTCCCTTTGTTTATAGTCGTGTGTGTGTGTGTGTGTGTGTTTGTGTTTTATTTGTGTGTGTGGGTGTGGGTGTGGGTGTGTATTTGTATATGTCCACGCCACACAACAAGACACCCAGTAATACTAATTATTACATCACCCCATGATATTTGTGCAACATAGAGAGTAATGTTGAAATAAAGGGAAGTTATGTTTGGATGGAAGATATTTTTAGACCCCGAGGCTTCATGCATTCTCACTAATCTATAGGACTTTGAAAGGCTGCTACCAACTCGTGCTGTCAGATGACGCCACACTCCTCTGGCTGATAGTTGTTTGAAAGCAGAACATCAGAGCGGTGCGCTGACACTGAGCTGACACGGAGCAGGCGAGGCAGTTTGTGTCCACAGCTGTAACACTCTGCCACTATATAATGCCTTAAAACGTTCGCTTCCTCCCGCTGTCTCCTGCAATGTAAATATCAAGCACTGCTGCAACAGTGATGGAAGGGTTTTTTTTTTAAGCAGCAGCAGAAAAAAAAAACATTCCTCCATGTGTACGTTCTACAGTGCTAAAAATCTCAGTTTTGCGCTTGCAAATCCTAAACCTGTCATGATTTTACATTTCTGGTTTCATTTTTTGTAAATTACCGTACTTGAGTTTGGGTTCGTGTCAGTTAAGTAACAAAAAATGAATTCTACTATTCAGGTCCTTCATGTCTGCCAGTCAGTTGCCAAGTCCTCCTATGATAATGTGGCTTTACTCCTACAGCTACCAAATTGTTAACTTTTGTTGCCTTCACATATAGAAACAAGTTGCTTCAGCTGTGACACAGATTTAAACCACTTTCATGCTGGATTGTGGCAGTTACAACTACAGCGAATGCAACAATTATCTCTTTCTTTCTGTTTTTCTTTTTTTTTCTCTCTGAGTAATCGTACCTCTTTGAAACCCCCCAAAAATCAAAACAGAGTGGCTTTGACCTGACTTAAAAAAACAGGTAAGTGGGCAGACTGCCCCTGCAACGCTGCCATGGCACAGTTAGCATTTGTGTAACACTGGTGTTATTGAGATACAGCTCCGAATATAGTGTTGGCAGTGCAAAAATGGTTGCAGCAGCTTCAAAAGCCTTCATCATAAGACTTGAACACAGCTCCATGACAGCATGTGGCACCAGCAATGAGACTCCTGCATTTTCTCAAAAACCAATCCTCTTTCTTCAAGCTTCTGGCATGAAGAGAGCACGAGCTCAGTGAGTGAGAAAGCCGCGCTGTGTGACAGACTCAAAACAGTGAATCACATTGTGTGAGAGAAGACGCTTTTGTCAAAACGTATCAGAGAAAATAAAAAGCGAAGGAGCTGATATCATTGGAGCGAGCGGTGTAAAGTCAGAATTTATGCACCTGATCACAGCAGATTAGAGACGTGTACCTAATATTATGGCTGTTGGCCAAGAATTGTCTTCCAGAGTCACAGCGGTCATATAATGTATCAATAGTTGCTGTAGACTCAGCTCTAAACCTCTCAGAACTCAGCAATGTACTGCAAGAAACATCCAAATCTTACCCAGGAGAGTGTTTTTATTTCAAAATCTCTTATCGCACTCAAAGTAACTGACAACTGAGACGGAGCAAGTGCTTCAACTTATATCAAGATCTTTATGTTGAAATGCAAGAGTCAGCAGCATTTCTGTTCAACTTGTCGGCAGAGTTTTGGCTTAATTCGAGCAACAGAAAAAAGAGGGTTTGTTTTTGGTTTTGTCAGACTTTTTCCAGGGTGGATGTGAAAAAAAAACCCATCTGCATAGAGTGGCAGAGACGTGGTGCGAACCGCGAGTGCCTTGTGAGATGTTCCGCTCAAAATGTGACAAACAACCTGCACCGCAGAGACGTTCAGCAGGATATTGTTTCTCATTTGACTTTGTGGCAGCGTAAAAATATATATAAATACAGGACAGACGGGGATGTTTGAGTTTGAAGTTTGGGTTTAGATTCTGTCTATATTCTCTCTCACTGAAATCCTGATCATATTGTTTTTGCTTCTCAGACTGATATTACTATCGTGTCTGATGCAACGTCCTCTCAGAGTCAAGTGAGAGGTTCCCATGCATTTGATGCAGACCCAAACAAGAGACGGTGGCTCACACCACAACAAGATCTTCTTTGAGCAGGTGGAGAAGCACTCATTGAGAGGGCGCTTCAAAAGATGAAAGCCGCTTAGAAACGCAATACCGATATGGCACCAGCCTTGATTGTCAACTCCCACAACATCATAAGCATGTGTGTCGTTGTGTGTGTTCTTTCAGCAGCTGACGCCTGAGCTACAGTTTTTCTGAAACATACAAAGAGGTCCTCTTCAACATATCAAGTGGCAGCACATGAATGAAAAGCAAGGTTCAACAAGTCCGATGGAATTTGATGTACCATCCTCTAAATTTAGTCATGTGTTCCCAAAAGCCGGGGCAGAAGAAGTGTGACTTATACTCAGTGGAGTTTGAAGAAATATAAATTTTAACAAAAAAGCCTGCAAACATAAGGAAGAAGGACAATGATCCACATACCTGCTGGGAGCCTGCACCTGCCATCCGAGCCGTGCAATCACGTTGGTGATGTTTTTTAATGCCAGCTTCCCATCTCCAGGAATGAGGCTCTCAGGGAATATGCTAATGTGACGAAGCCTGTTACCATGGCCTTGACCAAACGCCAAAAGGGAGAATCATCCCTACCTATGTCATTTTGCACCAGCTCAGCGCCAGCTGTGGAGGAAGATAGAGAAAGTCCCGGCTAAATCTTCTTTTGTTCCTTGGAAGAGACATTTTGGAGAAAAACCTTTCTCACAATTTGATACAATGCCATGCGTGCCACAAACTGCCGTGCCAAACAGGACGCAGTATGGTTCAATATGGTTTGATCATGCAATGTAATGCATTTCCATACACTTGAGTGTAGGTACTATACTGCATCATGGTCCACAATGTGATACAGTAGCATGAAACTGAAAAATGGTTCGCTACAAATGAATTTACCCACAAAAACAGGATTGCGTTTACTTTTATTTGACCAAAATTGAAAAGAAAAACAACAACAACAATTAAACACCGCGCTGATTCTTATAGAACTAGTTTGAGTTTGGATGGTGAAGATTCAAGCAAAAACGAGATCCTGCTCTTGAGATTAAACAGCACGGCACTCTGTTCCTGCGAGAAATTCAGCTTTCCTCAGGCTGTTTTATCTCGTTTCAGGCACATACTGGCTTCTTATTGCTTTTTGAGCGGGCCTAATATCCATGCATGTTTGATCAAGAAATCCACCCTGCGTGCAATGCCAAACAAATTATTCTGTCCAACTCCTATTTGGTCATTCAGCTCCGTTTGGTGAACACGTCCTTCCAACAAATGCGACTTACTCTCCTCCTGTATCGGGACTGCGGGATGAATTTGCAACACTTCAGTGGTTTTACACATATTTATTAAGAGGTATAGCTGTCACTTAACAGTCAGACTACAAGCACGCATGGATCAATTTATTACCTAATCTACTTGTCCTTTCAGGGTCACAGACTGCTGGAGCTTGGCCCAGGACACATTTGGAAGGAGGGGCAGTGGAGCCTGGAAAAAGGTTGCTGCTGCTGCTGCTGCTGCTGCTGTATTAGAGGGACAAAGCAGACGGAGGATGAGACATGTGGAAGAAAGCAATCAGAGGTATCACACTGGTAATGTAGCCAGATACAGGTATGTTTAAAGTGAAAAATGTATTGTTCTGCAGCCTACCCACACACACACACACACACACACACACACACACACACACACACACACACACACACACACACACACACACACAC